>CAJVPY010000557.1:0-25827 GCA_910591965.1 Dentiscutata erythropus | reverse complement strand
TTGGACTTACTGAATAATGCAAACGATAAGTAATTGTAATTTCTTTGTTTTCTTAGCATTATGCGATTTTCTTATCGCGACGTGTTATTTGTAACACTTGTTTTTCTGGTTTTATGTTTGTATCGCGCCAGGCGATCTATTTGTTTCATTTCGGATGTTTTCTTGGTATAATCTGTCTTTATCAGTAAAATGATTTTCCGGGAATTTTGCTTGTGTTTCCCTGTAAATCGGAAGCGCTGTGTGAGCCCACAGACCAATTTGACCAATTTGACCGTAGTCAAATCGGTCGAATCGGTCAAATTGGTCCGTGTAACAAGATTATTGGAGTAAATTATCGCCGTTGGTTTATGACCTGGTTACACAGACCAATTTGACCGATTTGACCGTAGTCAAATCGGTCGAATCGGTCAAATTAGTCCGTGTAACAAGATTATTATCCAATTTGACCAGTATCAAGATGCTTCGACCAGACCGGTCATTGGTCAAATTGGTCTGGTCAAATAGTCAAAATGGTCTGGTCAAGCCAACACTGATTATAGCAGATATCTCGTTATAACAGAGTAATTCTCTAGAACAATTATTATTATACTAAATAACGCCATAGCGGATATTCATTATAATGAACAGAATTTCCGATCACTACGTTATAACGAGGTGAACTGTAGTACGTAATACTGTAATATAATTTTAAAATTTATTACATATTTACAATTTTTGGCCAATTAACATCAATCACAAGATAAAAAATATTTCTCTTTTATTCGAACAATAGTGAAAATCTATATTGGTATCGCATATCAATACTCTGTACTAACGCTAGAAGCTTATTAATGAAATCTTGGTTTGGTACATGATTTACATACTATACTATATATTTATTAATCTCTATTTCTATTATAGTAAATTCTTTTTGAAAATACGTACAATCCCTAATTGGGTAACGATTTAATAAATTTTTTAATAAGTCTAAAGAATCAAGATTAACGATCAACATATAAATATTGATAAACGTCAAAATTTTAGGGGAAATAAACAATAAATATATTAATACTGTATTTTATCACAACTACATATTTATAGATTTTTTGTTATACGTATAATATATATAGATGTCTATTATGAATGTAAAATCAAACCCGGTAATTTGGGGCTTAGTAGATTCACAAAGGCTTTCACGTTGTAACTCAAACTTATAATCACTGGTTAGAATGCATGATAAGTAATCGAGTATTGACATCAAACAACAGATCAAGGGATTGCACTACCCACCTGTGCAATGTTTGTTTCGTTGAATTGATTGGTCTTTAAGGTTTATATGTAAAAAGAAAATAGCATAGGTTTGAGTTTTAAATTTGTTCGGAACATCGATAAATGTAAACCCCCGAATTCAAAAATTTCAAACTGACCAATTCGGGTTTGGTTTACGTCCTAACGTCCATGGGTGTAATAATAACGGAGATTTATTTCGTGGGATAGAACCCTTGGCACTTTCCTGGATAGGTAGTCCACATTTTTTTATATCGATAATATATCATAAAACTTATAACAGTTTTAGCATATAAATATTGGTCATTCGATCTAGCGCTAGAAATGAGTCGGGATCTACTAGACCGAAAATTTTTAAATATCATATTATGAATGAGTTAAAAAATGAAATACATACGTACGTGCGTACTTATGTACATACGTATTTATAAAACCAATAAACACATGGATATTAACCTAAAGAATATTTATTAATAAAATCTGAAATAAAATTACAAGAAAGCACGAATTGCATCGAAAAATCTGTTACAAACCTAAAACCAAGAAATTTCTTGTTGGTTGTAACGAAATACATTATTTAAAAACATAGGAATCAAAATAGTAACAAATGGTAATTAGAAAAAAAACTGTCGTTACACAAATTAGTAGGATATAATAAATATTATTATGATTTTATTTTACAAAATTATTTGAGTTACATAAATTTAATTTATATAATCAAGTTATATTCGAATTTTTTTTTCCAGTAAATTAGATTTCATGTAATAAATGCAAAATACCGCATTAAAAGTTTAGCAAAGTATTATTGTAATTTACATCAATATATAACTTATCCTTTAACGTTAAACCATCTTGCAGACAAATTTGTTTGCAGCATATTTAAGCTTCACGATGATAGTGTGACGGTTTAAGTGATAGTTACATAAACTTGGACAAAAATTATACGCAGTCATATCATATATTATGTCGATATAACATAAAAGATTACATTATACATATAATTATATATGAATTAATTATTATTAATTAATCATTAATTAATTGATACAGTAAATAAATTAAAAAGCTTATTATGTAGCGCATTTCCGATTTTGTTATAAATTTAGTTAAACATCGCACTTAATGCTAATAATTAATTGCACAGGGATTTCAGCAGATTGCATATGATAATACATATATACATATATACAGTATGAACATCCCTGACAAGAATACTTGCGCCCAAACCATTCCAAAATGATTTTTTCCTGGCTTTGCAAATCTAATGAATTTTTAATTATGTATTCTCCTTTTTTTTTCTGGTTTAATCGTGAATATTCTATGTGACATCAATGCCTATTGAAGGAGCGTGATGACTTCATAATTTTTTTTTAACACATTAATATTTTATTATCAAAACTGGCTTGTCCCTTAATAATATTAATTAATAAAGTTAATAAAAAAATCCTTACTTCTCTTTCTTTGAGGGGCTAAACAATTAATGCTACAATTTATCCATTTAAGCAAATTTATTACATTCAAACATGAAGTTAATTTTAGAACTCAGGTTTAGAACTCAATTTTAAGATATAATATGTATCATGAAATGTAAAAATCTTAACCGAGATTTATAAAGTTCATTATATTAAATAAATATTTACTATTCTAAAAATTTATAATCCTATAAATTTCAATAGCGAACTTTCAAGACTAAATGATCTTTTAGGGGTTTAGTTTGTTAACAGATCTTTTAATCTCATGATAAATGAATGATGTCAAGAAGAACATAGATTGTTAGGGTTTTTCCTTAATTATATTCAAATGTATAATTTATTATAAATTGGGGGGTTTTTTTTACTGAATGTTATTAACGTTAATATAAATAATTTTACATCGTTATCTCATGATAACGATAAATGAATGATGCAAGAAAAACGTGGAATAGATTTTCAGGTTTCTCTTGATAACACTCAGATGTATAATTTTTACTGTATGTTAATATATAAATTACTGTATATTATGCAAAATAAAACATGAATGATAATTTCCGTGATCTCACAAATGTATTAATGTATGTTTGTTAATATAATATATATTAATATATATTAATATATATACAGTAAATATATTACATCGTTATCGTTATTTGTTTTTCAACAATATAGTTTGCCAGCTATTGTAAACATATACAGGTCAATGATTAAAAAGCCATAAAATCTTGTTATCACGTCGTATCATTTTTTATTATACGTGTCATAATAAGAATTGATATCTCCATGACGCAATTGATAATTTTTTTTTTATAACATATTTCATCTCATAACCTTAATAGAGTTTCATTGTAGAAATTTTATGACTTAATAAGATTTGCTTTAAACGCCCGAAACGTGATATTTTTATCATCATCATTCTAAAGAAAGAAATTCCGAGATTATATTTTTGATCTACTCTGATGAACAATTTAGGATCATAAACGCTCGCTTTTCGTGAAGATTTGCTAAATTCAAAAAATATATATTTATTATTATTATTATTATTATTATTATTATTATCGAAAAACGGAGAATATTCTATTCAATTTTACATATGTATTTACAATGTATAACGCTGTACAAAAATATTGATGGTCAGATTGAGTTCTAATCACAAATATTTGCCCTTCATTTACTGGCAAAATAAAAAATAAAAAAAAAAACAATTATGCATTTTATTATTTGTCGTTAATTTATGAATAATAAATAATAATATATATATATTAACATTATATGCAAGCTCTTTCATTTGACAATTTATACCCAATAATAGTGCTTTATTATCTAAGAATTAAATTATCTTAATCGACATACCTAAACTGATGTACCTAAAATTAATGTACGTACGTACGTACGTACCTAAAATTAATGTACGTACGTACGTACGTACCTAAAATCAATGTACGACGTACCTAAAATTAATGTACCTACTGTAAATCGATGTATATTTCTAAATTAAATAACTGGTATACGTATAGGATGTTTTTACCTACAAGAAATTCAGCGCGTTTGTAATCGTACCTACGCGTCAATGCTCATCGTAAGTGTATATTTGTATTGTGGGAATTATATTGCAGGTTCATTACGGGGTAAAATTGGGGTAAATTTCAAAATTTCAAAATATTTTTTAAAATATTTTTTGACATATGCGCTTAGAACTTAGAACATCCTTCTTTAATCTATATTTATCCAAATCAGAAATGAACAATAGGTGACATGAATAGTAATTCATAATTTAAGTTTGCTAATATGATGAATATAGTTCGCTCGAAAAATAGTTCCAAGAATCTAGTTTCCTATTTTATACTCATTATAAAGTTAGCGAAAAAGACAAAGGAATCCCCCTACATAATGGCTATGTGTTTTTCAGTTTAATGTTTTCAGCTTTTCATTGTTAACCAAAGTTTTAGTATTTAACATATTGATCATCATTCACTATCATTCACTATCATTCACTATCATTCACTAATGTTTACACGTTCTTTTATCGTTCTTTACGATTCACACAATCCACATCCCTACAATTCACACTTCGAAATTCTGTAACTATTGATTAAAAAATCGAGTGAATATGAATATATCTTTACATTGTACCAACTTTGATTTTCGTTAAATTCCTTAAAGAATCAACTGCAGCATTCATTCAAGATTGTTAAATTATAATTAAGTTTTTTAGCTGACATTCTAAACAACAAGAATGATTCGTCACTTCGTATTAACATATACCGCATACATTCTAATAATCTTGCATATTTTAATATCCAATAATAATTTATTAGTAATATGTATGCGAATCAGTCACTCACTACCATAATCATTTTTTTTGTGTGATAATAAAATACCAAATCTTAAATATCACCAATATATAATTTAATTTATTTTACATATTTGTATAAAAAAAAAAGGTTTCTTGGTTGTTTCTTGTTTTTTTTTTCGGATACGTCAGTCTTCAAGACAGCCGTTTTCTATATTTAAGAATTTCGATCCTTACTTTCGAAATCCTATATATATATCTTCTCTCATCTTTACTTTTTTTCTTTCGTTTTTTTTGTTTTTTTTTGCATATATATATATTTTTTCTCGTACGTAGCATTTTCTTCTTATTACAATTTATATACCGAATCTTTTCCTTTTATGTCTGGATGCGCAAAACGCTAATATTTAAAGAACGTTACGTTTACTACTTATCACGGTAAGAATTCAAAACTTGGTGTGAAATTGTCATTTCTTTATTTATCTTTTTTTTGGGGCATGTACGTAAGTGAATTTATATTAAGAAAAAATCATGAATAAGCATCTTCGTTAATCCCTGTTTTAATATATCAAAAAAAAAACCAATTCTTCAACCTTAAATCGAAATAATATTGACACTAATAAGAAAATCATCTTCAGATCTCCAAATTCTTTTTATCGACACTTTTATTTCTCTTTAAAAAAAATTAGTTATTCTTTTTTTTTATATAATTTAAATTTCTTTATATAAATGCGTTATTTAACTATCCGTGAAATTTCGTTTTTTTTTTCCTAAAAAAAAACGCCTCGGCGTTTTCTGCCTACGTTTAATTCATCAATATATGTGCAGTCGGCTCTCTTTATAACGAACTTTAAAGTTCTGCATAAATATAATAACCGCCAAAAATTATTATATTATGTTCGTTATATGAAAGAGTTGACTGTATCATATATATGTTATATGTTATGTAACTTCTTTTTATATCATGTCATCACAAGCTCATATTATTAGTTCGGTGAGTTTATGCTAAAATGCTAATGGAGGTCAACCTTATCTCCTGAAGGCAACTAAATATTTTCACTTACTGCATGCACATATGATACAAATTTCACAAACTCTTTCTTTTTTTATACCAATTATAAAATCCACTGACCATTTAAATTTTTTTTTTTTTTTTTTGTATTTATTTCTTTCTTTTTTTTTTAAAACAGCTAGTAATTTCTTCTGGTTCGATTTCAACTCCTTGCTTGGGTTATGTTTTGACTCGTCGTCCTAAACCAAACAGTCTTTCACGAATGTTATTACTTTCGAAATCATTTTTAAATTCATCTAAATATCCACTTGAACGATTTAAATTATTTTGCTCAAAAAACAAAAAAAATAAAAATTTGACCGTTTTAAAAACAAAACCACCTATGATGATTCGTAATTTATCCACTGAAAAGAATACAACAATTTGTTCTGAAGCTACAAGTATCCGCTCTCTTGGTAAAGCCATTCCTGTACAAATTCCTCCAGAAAATTTCAATTCTTCAATTATAAACGCTGAATCCGAAGATGAAGAAGATTGGGATACTAATATTATTGGAACTTATGATTCTCCTCGATCAAAATCTTTACTAATATTGCAACATAATCGTTGTGAATCTGATCCAACCTCTATTCTAAGGAGAGGAAGTCACCGAAGACGTATGTATATTATGTGATAGTTTCATGTGTACTATACTATATTAACAGCTATTAATCTTATTAATTCAATTTTTTTTTTTATAATTTAGCCGCTCCTAGCGAAAGTTGGGATGATGATTTTGATCTGGATAGTAATGAAATAAATGTTCCTTGTTCTGTTAAAGAAGCTCAATCATCTTTGAGAATGGATATGTCTAATATCCGTGATTTTGCTTCTCAAGTTGAAGGTAATAAATACTTTTTATTTTTTAAAATTTTTCTATAAAACATTTCTTTTTCTAATATTAATTATTTTATTGTTTTTTTTTTATTTAATATAATATAGAATTGAAAATATTACATAGTAAAAAATTGGACTTTACGTCAACGATTCACTCCAAGATGGGCAGAAAATGGAAAACTGCTTTTAATCGATCGACAATGAGAAAATATAAGAATCTTGAAAATTTATTCAAGCAAGATTGGGAAGAAGCAAAAGTAATAATTGATCTTTCTGATGTAGCTCAAGATAAACAATCTTCTTCTTCCTCTTCTTCATCTAATGATGAAAATGTTAAAGTTGATATCGAGCGAATACCTTCTGAACGACACGCTCAAGTGTTCAAAAAAATTATTTTAGAGGAATTAGGTGAAGATGCTCGGAACGTAATATTCCTTGATGATGACAAAGAAAATTTTAATGATAATAACTACTCCGATACATCATCGAACAGTGCTGGCCACATTCATAGCGCTAAAAAACAAAAGTTAGCCAATGGTGAGAGCAGTAGTAATAATAAAGGAAGCACAAGACGTAAAGAGAATATTAGAATTAGTCTTGAAATAATGCCAAACTTAATTGATCATTTAAAAAAGTTACAAAATCGATTATCTGATCATATAAATGAATTAAAAACTCTGACAACTAATAAAAAATGAGAATTTCAGATTCTCATTCTAAATATTGGGGCTTTTTTTTTTTTTTTAGAAAAAAAAAAAAAATGAAAAGAGGTACACAATTGCAATAATGAGACAAAATTTTCATTACAATATTTCTTGTAAATTTTTTTCATATTTTTCATATTTTATTTTATTTTTTTTACATCATCATTATTTCACATTATTTTTTACTTATTTCAATGTTACCTCTTTTTGTGGGCCTATGAAGTACGTTAGCGGTGTATGAACTGGTTGAACTGGTTGAACTAGTTATCCATCAATCATGGTTATTTCAGAACGCCCAAAAAATCAAATTTTTTTTTTTCCCCATGTAAAAATTATATACTGTATTATGTTATTATTATCTTCACTAATATATTTGTGCTTCATCCATAAATCACAACATAAATTTTTCTATAGAGTGCTACGTATTAAATTTTTTTTTACTCATGGTAGCATATAGGCATTTGATAGAATATTTGTTGCTTCATCCATAAATTACAACATAAAATTTTTTTCTATAGAGTGCTACGTTTTTACTCATGATAGTTTATAGGCATCTGATAGAATATTTATGCTTCATCTATAAATTACAAAACATAAATTTTTCTATAGAGTGCTACGTATTAAATTTTTTATTCATGATAGTATATACGTAGTAGGCATTTTTGATAGAATAAATTGTGATATATCACTAAGAATCTGCATAAGCTTATAACGATTAATTATTTACATATCGATATACGTACACGATAAATATTTAAATGTGATATTTTGATAAACTTGTACGTATGTACTTATTCAAATCAATAGCCATTATATTGACCACTTTTGTAATAGTTTGAATAAAAGTTTTTAGAAACTTTATAGTTCTAATATGGTTTACCTTGATTCATGAATTTGGTATTGTGGTAATGCACTGTTTTGATCGTTACATCTTAGTAACACAAACAAAGAATACGAGTGGTACTCCAAGAATTTTTTTTTTTGTATTACAAGATTTCTTTAAAATGGTTTGATTTTTTTTTTGCCATGTGAAATTGATATTTCCCCATAAAATGTTATAAAGTTTCCAAAACTTTATAATAAAAGGAAATTCCGCTCAATAAAAGTTACGGTAAAAGTAAATACAGTAATTTTGAAATGAACATTCTTTGTTCTAAAATCACTATTAAGTGTAAATGTTTTTAAAATGCTTATCGTTGTTGTTGTTGTTGTTGTTGTTGTTGTAATAGTTGTAATAACAAAAATAGGAAGTCCATTGTATTTGAAAACAATTGATTTAACAACTTAAATTGTTATACAAGGCGTGTTATATTCCTGTACGTTACATACTTACGTGTCATTCAAATACATTCCTATTCTAGAAAAGCAGGAGGCTTGTTTTTTTTCAATATTTTAATTAGGTATAATAATGCTACACAATTTCCGCGGCAAAATTAGATTGGTCGGTTTGAATCAGTCTGAACCGAGTTGTTTTATTAATGTAAAAATCGTCAGTTTTTGTTAACTCATAGAATTGTTAAAATATGATTATATATTTGAAGAAATCTATATCATTCTCCTCGGCTCTTAATTTACCCGATATATAAAATTCCTCATCCGAGAAAGGGATATCACTGATAATCATTTCTCCGATAGTAGCGTTTTTCCCATTTGATTGAAAAATATTCTCGCGACAAAATTCTACAATAGTCTAGTACAAGTTGAATTAACTAACAATAAATGCTTATAAATGCTTATTATCAATCAAATTACGCATTATCTTCTTGATGCATAACATTTAGAATTTTTAGTAAACTATCAAAATATGTATACGTAAAATAATCAATAAACCCTATTTTAGATTATTGTTAGGAAATATTTGAAAATGTTTTGCAGATAAACCAGGCATCTAGTTGCCCTTAGACATTAATATTTTGCATTATTTTGCCAAAAACCTTTTTTTTTATCTATTAAAATTAGCATCTGGGCACGTCCTTACAAACATACATACGTAAAAGAACTTTATTACATATGTATGATATATAGAAAATCATTACCAGTATTTTTTACTACGTACGTATGAATTTATTACATACGTATACGTATAACAGTTTGTATATATATTAGGTTTATACGTAGTGCGAAGTGACCCAGATCGTGGTGCCTCGAATATGACCAATCAGAGTATTTAAAGTACACGATAGACTTGATTATATTGGTTTAATAAAAACTATGTATATATTTATTATTAAGTCCTCGTGGTATACGTAGTAGGTAGCATGTCTTATATAATAATAATAAACAGTTCTCCGGTTAGCATTAAGGGGCTGGAATAATGGTACTGCGTCAGAGTTTCTTTTTTTTTAATTGAACTTCTATTTATTTTCTGGATGTGACAAATACAAATTCCTGAAAAGAGAGTAGGGTTAGGGTTAAAGCAAGGCTTATTGTCCGGAGCGAAGCGGAGGACTGTTTTTACGACAACAAAGTGATCATTAGTATCACGTGCTCATACGCAATACTGATCGACGTGGAGAACCCAGTAAAAATAAGAATTTTCAAAACTTTGAGCGAAGATATCTCAACAACTATCTGACCAAATCCAATAAATCCTTTTTTATTTTAAATTATATTGATCCATAAAATTTAAATAAAAATTTTAACCGAATTTAGTCAATTAATTGTCGAGATATCTTCGCTCAAAGTTAAAAATAAAAGGTGCGCCAAATTTTTTCTCTAACTTTGAGCAAAGATATCTCTGACCAAATTCGATGACTTTTTTTTTGACTTTTTTTATTTGAATTCTATGAATCAATAGAATTCAAATAAAAAAACGTTTTATCGAATTTGGTCGGATGGATATTGAGATATCGTCGATCATTATCAAAAAAAAAGTATCAAAAATGAAAGTTTTGCAGATCGGACACTAGACTGATCTTTCGATCTAATTGGCTACAACACGTGACGGGGAATTTTCGCGACTAGTAGTTATATATAAAAAACCTACTAAATTCGCGTAAAAAAACTTGTTATTCTTTTGCTTATCTTAATTTGTACAATGGAAAAATTCAGTAGAGCACGAAGGGACTAGCTGGCAAAAACTAGGTAGGCATATTTTTTTGATTAGTTAGACCCCTTTAAGTTATTATTTTACTGAGTGTCTTGGTGATTGCGCGAAGGCACACTAGATTCTCAATGATGGTAGTTAGTAATTTAAAGCGGTTTCTTGCCGAATGAGGACTATTAACTCGGGAGAAAGAGTTGGTCACGGTATTCCTGTCGTTGAGGAAATTTTGTCTAATGAAAAAAAAATATTACTATTAATTTAACCTGGGGTTTTTAATGATTGTTACTCTATTAATAATAATATAATCGCGAGTATTATTATTAAAAGATGAGTTGACAGGGCGCCCCATTAGTGGCCACAGTTTACTTACAAATAAATTTTTTTTAGGGTTCAAATAATAGTTCAAGTTCCAATAACATTTCAAGCTCTAAAAGGGAACAGGACAAAACTACAAGAGCTCATAGACTTTGGTATTGAAGAAAACTTGGATATTATAGGGATAACAAAAACAAATACGAATGCAAGAGAAGCAGTTATTTTTCCAATAATCGTTCAAGTTCCAATAACATTTCAAGCTCCAATAATCGTTTAAGTTCTAATAACATTTCAAGTTCTAATAACATTTCAAGTTCCAATAATCGTTCAAGCTCCAATAATAGTTCAAGTCCCAATAATAGTTCAAGTCCCAATAATAGCTCAAGTTTAAATGTCGGAATAACAGTATATTCAATGGTGGTTTGGTTTTTTTCTTTTTACTAATATATTTTACTAATACATATATATATATTAAATATTATAGCAACCAATTAATAATATTAGCACTATGTGTGACATATCTATATCCGCGATTGAGATGTGCAAGAAATTCGAAGAGGAAAAAAAAAGGTATTAAATTTGTATAATTGTAAATAGTTATATAGATGTGATGGATACTAACATTAAGTAATTATTATTTCAGATTTAAAAAGTAAGGTTCGACTTTATATCAGAGGGAATAGTGAAGCTAACGATTCATTTATTCGTGATAATTCATGACTAAAGTTTAAGACTAAAGTTTTACATTATAGTGAATATAATAAAATATTATACGTATCAAATTTCTGTGCCTGTGAGTTTTTTTAAATTTTCGTGCCTATGCCCATTCCTAAATTTTTTTGGTGGGCATTTAAAAGTTTGCAGTTAGACGGCAACTATAATTACAATTTCATTGGTGATGGTGTGAGAAAGATATCTTGAATTACAAGATTTTTCAATACACAGATAATAGATGTTGAGTCAAAAAGTTGCCTACTTTAAAAAATTTTTTAAAAGCTATCTTATTTAAAAATTTAAAGCTAGTAGTAATATCAAAAGATTATCTTCCTAAATTATATATCAAATGTCGATATATAATTTTCGGTATAATATAACTTAACTAACACCTAAACTAACAAACTGAAAATTTTTTTTTTTCTTTATATCCGTCTATCTAATCTACCTAGTATAACCTAATCCAGCAAGCTATCTTTATAAATTAAATAAATTCTTAGATGTTAATCTGTTAATATTCTAAAAGAATATAATGGATATTAGATATTACAATAGCATTTGTTTTCTCGTATGAAAAATATCTTAGATTATTCCCAGTGAGATGTTTTTTTTTTTTTATAATGTTTATGCTGTTTTATATATATTGTTTATATTACGGGAATTTTGTGACATAATAAAATTGGTTCAAAGTGAATACCAGACAAAAAACAGATAAAGTTGGTAAAATAAACAAATCAAAATTTACGTGCGTAAATTCTGTGATTTCGAGAGAATGCTTTATAATTAGTCATTTCATCGCCAAGTGACTTTAGAATATTTGTATATTCTTCATGACTAACATTCATTATTGTTGATAATTCAGCAGAAAGTCCACTTAACGCTCCAACCTATAAAAAAAAATTACCCATAAATGTTCATAAATGTTAAGAAAAAATACATGAATTTGATAATAATAAATAATAATAAATAATGAGACATACCAAACATTCTTCATTAGCAATTTCACCTAACCTGTAATAACGATAATAATTAGTATATAAATTTGAATGTATTCGTAAAACGAAAGAAACAAACCCAACCTTCCAGCCCAGCTTCCAAAAGGTAGTTCTCTATACTCGTCTTGAAGATTGGTTAGAGAGGAATGATTCTTCATTATATTGTGAATTAAAGGTGTTACAATACTAACTGCACCTCTTGATTCAGTCATTTTACGTACTAAAAAAAATAATTAATATATTGGGATTAATACAAATTGACAATATAAACACAGTAAAAAATGTTAATATTTACAAGCCATGGTTAATTTTTTTGACATTGGACCGTCATTAAACCATCGAAAATCTGTTTCGCATCTATTGTTGTTTTCGTTAGGTCCAATATAATAAAAAAGATAATGGTAACAGACATGTGATCTCTTACAATTCTATCCAGCCACTAGGTTTCGTTACTCTAACTAATTCAGATATGACAGTTTCCCATTCACTTTCTGAAAAGGAACTAACCAGAAGTCTCATGTGAACAAAATCGAAGAAATTATCAGGAAATGGTATACCATTAAGAACATTTCCTTGAATAAATGTGGTATTTGGTGGTTTTATCTAAAAAATAATTGAGCCATTTAAAGCTTGGTTCACTAAAATTTAAGGGATTTTAAAACTCTCTAAAATACCTGAGATGGAAATGTTGCTATTAAATCAATTCCGGTGAAATTTGAACGCGGATAGTCATGGGCTAATTCCATTAGCCATGCTCCGGGCCCGCAACTGAGTCAATAAAAAAGCAAAATTTTGCATAAGTACGATAAATACTTTTTTCTTTAAAAAAAAAAAAAACATACCCAACATCTAAAACTTCACATTTTTTTTCTCGTAATATTTCATCGGTTGGAGCCGAAAAATTAGATTCCCAAAGATACCGGAATAAAAAATGTTGACGTTGTAGCCGATCAAGCTCTTCGTCATCATCTGGCATCGGATACCTTGTATTTTCGATATTTTGAAATCGGCGACCATCGGCATAACGATAAGAAGTGGTGGATGGTTTTGTCGTTAAACAAACAGAATTTTTCGATTGAGGATTGCCCATGATCAAAAAACGAAAGGAAGGTGATGTTAAAAAAAAAAAAGAAAAAAAAAAAAAAAAAAGAAAATAAATAAATAAGAGAAAAAAAAAATTAAAAATATGAAATGATGCGAAATGTGAAAGTTAAAAATATTTAAGGAATTGTGAAAATTTTTTTTTTTTGAGCTGCAAGTACTATTATTTAGAATAACTGATCACGGCAGTTTGCTTAACAACCATTCATTAATGGAAGAAAAGTTCGTTACATGTTTAAATTTACCCGCGTCAATATTTACTGTAAGGGATTCGAAATTTTTAATGGTTGTAAATATGTAAATAAAGCCAGAGTTTTTAGTGACCATGATATATATTTAAACAATAAATAAAAATAAAAATAAAAAAAACAGTACTTCTTACCTTTAAACATGCTTTAACATGATGTATACAATTTTTTTTTCACGATCTTTAATATTGTCGTTTATTTCGGAAACAATTAATTGTTCCTCAATATCCGCAGAATTTGCATATTTCTGCTATTTTCATATCCACTAGATATCGAACATAATTGCATCATGCATTTCTGCATTTCATTTCTTTTATTCTCTTCGTTCGTGTTATTATTAAATTATTTACAGTAAGCTTTTAACATTCGGTAAATTTCAACTTCAAGCCACATGGTCACACATTGTTTTTAACAAAGTATTACTAGAAAAACAGTGAAAAAACAACAAATTAAACCATTAATTTAACGAGATACAACATAAACATCGTAGTTCTTGGATAAACAAAGTACCCCATTTAATCCATGAGAAAGATCCCGGAACAGTATTTACGATCTTTTTCTTTGAGAAAAGAAAAAAAAACAAACCAGAATTTTCTTCAAAAAAAAATAAAAAATAAAAAACTGCATTAATGTTTATGCGTGATGTTAAATGTTTGTTACAAAGTTAATTTGATGTGATGCTAATTAATTATTATTTTCAAAGACTTTATTTGAAATTTAAAGATGTATTAGCACGCAAAAATATTAATAATTAATATAACTTTATTTTATGTTTATTTATTCCATTTTCTTTGATAACGTGGAAGGTTCGATTGTAAAGTTGATCTTAATGAACTACTTACTTATTTTGATTATGTGTGTTGTTTATTATTATTAGCGTTATTTATGCTAGATGAGATTCAATGCATTATAAATGAGAAAAAATGTGTGTAATGGATTAAGAAAAATCCGATGCTGTAATTTACTTGTAATTCAGTTTCGATAAACATTCTAATTTTGGATTCTTATAGAACGCGTACGTACAGTACGTATCGCGCCGTTTATAACGCATTCTTAATACACTTCGCTGACGGTTTTTTCTTAAACAAGAATGAATAAATAAAATCCTTTTCATACTTTTCAGGAAATTATTGTTTCTTCATTTTTTATCACATTAAATGAAATGCATATAATATTAATTAATTAAGCAGCTTTTGAAATATCAATTTCCTTAATGATAATGGATTACCAATCGATATGTTTTTTTTACTGCATTCTCTCGGCCGTTTCTAGTTCATGTGGATTCGACATCGTCTACAAACTTAACACATTCAATTTAGTGCTGTCTGCTAACACGTTTAGCAAGGTACACACTATCGATTTCTTACGTTTATTAGCCATCACTATGTTCATCTATTGCAGTATTGTAGGCAATTTAAGGAAATTTTGGTTTATGAAAAATTGTTAGCTAAAATGTTTTAATCTGACTATTGACAACACTATTGCCGTCATTTAATTGGTACAGTCTGGTCTGGTCTATTTTGGTCCAGCCCCTAAGTCTGAGACCAGACCATAACATCCCTAGCCGGCAAAGCATTTCGCTAAAATTATCAATCATCATAGAAACAAATCATTTCTAGTTTTTGACTAAGTATATCCTCTAACGCAATTTTATAAATCTTTTTTTTTTTTTTTTACTGATAAATACCAAATCATTTATTAATTAAGTTTTTTTTGTCTAAAAATTTTTTCCCCACGTATTATCATCGTACTAAGCAAAAAAGCAAATCTAACAAAAGTAGATCTAATACTATCTAAGTTTCATAAATATAAGATAACATGCCTGCAAATTAAAAAAAAAATTGAGCAAAGGAACATGATTAAAGCATAATAACATAACAATACTTATAAAAAGCCTACATGGACTATGGGTAATTGTACTGCGCTTTCTTCTTCATCTACGACACATCGTTCTTCTGTATAATCTTCAAATGAACAAATCTTTTTCTTATCTTTTGCGTAACCGTCCGGTACAGTGATCACAAGTTCCTTTAGTGGCATTTTATCTTCTCCAACGGCATTATTCACATCTTCCATAAAAAGCATACTGAGAGGCCATAATTTATTGTCTGATGTTCGAACATCCTGCCCTCCTATCACGAGGAATCCGGAAGGAGGTAATCGATCATATGCTTCACGAGCTAAACGTTTGATTGTTGCACGATAGTAGGGAATCATTTGTGAATTGAGATTATTATTGGAAATATGCGGTATCACGATCAACGCAGTTGGCGTTGGTGGGGGTAGTGGTTTGCTGTTAAGTAACTTTTCAAGATGAGATATGTCGTCCGACTCTTCTCCAAGGTCACATTTCAGTCCCTAAAGATTAAATATAATATCTAAATACAATAAACAAAAAAATAAATAAACAAAAAAAAAAGTTCCATATTTATCTGAAGCTAACCAATGAAAGTAGCATTTTCTGATTCTCTTGAATTTGCTTTTGTCTAATTCGTTCGTATTCTGGAATATCATCGTCTGATTCATTATCTATGTCTATAAAAAGCCATTAAAGTCATTTATTGAATTGAAAAAATTTTTTATACCAAAAATATTAGTAAAAATAATAATCCAACCTTCTTTATTTATTTGTTCTTTATTTTCATAAGCACTATTATTATTGTACTGCGAAAATGTAAATATTAAGATCTTTAACTAGGTTTCTTAAAAATAGTAAAGTTTTATGATAAAGTACCTCTATGTTTTTGAATTCTATCGATATTTCTTCATAATTAGCATAATCTCTACCAAATCTTTCAACCTAAACATCGTTAAAAAGGATTAAATTAAATAAAGAAAAACATTAAAAATAAAATAAAGAAAAATGATCAATCAAAACATTACCATTCTTGAAGCACAAAGTTGCACAAAACTGTGTTTAGACGTAGGCTTAAATGTCCATGTTGTACCCATGACAACACTCTTGCGTGCGATAGGAAGAATAGGAATTTCTCTTAATTTACTTGAATATGTTACGTATTCGTCTAACTCAGAATCGTCTAAAAAGTTAAGCAATTGATTGTTCGTAAATATAGAAAGACTATATATTAAGATACAAAAAAATTTAAAAACATACCAGGCATGCTTAACATAAGATCATTTTTTTCTTTATCAACTTTCTTGAAAGTAGCGATAAATTCATGCGTAAACATTAAGAAATCGTATTGCACACAAAGATAGGTACCCAATCCAAAGGCCTGGCAATATCTCTGCCTTTTTGCAACCTGCATGTATCAGCGCAAATTAATAATAAATAAGCAGTTATATTTGAACGTATTTAGTAAAATATGAAAACTTGCCAGTTCTTCCAATTCGAATCCTTGATCTATATACTGACGGAACAAATTAAAGCTAACCGGGACATAAAAGCAATGTTCTCGATTGTCTCCAATACCAAGCGTAATTCTTTTGCCCGGTTTCAATAATCTAAACCATAAATAGTTAAAACTTGTATAGGGGAAATAAAAAAAAAATTTTAAACTTTAGAATTACCTCCAAGTTTCGTCAATAACTTTACTCATTTCTATTGCAAATTCTTTAGAATTTGCATATCTCGATAAATCTCCGTCAATATGAGTTGAATATTCGACGCTATTAATAGAAAAAAATTAAAATACAATCTACCAAATTCATTATTAAAATTGGGACTAGCAATACCAGTTTTTATAAGGGGGATGGCTTAAAACGTGGTCAAAAGATTCATCTTCAAAAATTGTTCCTGTCAAATGCCTGGAGTCTGCTTGAAGAATAATAGGTCGATGCTCTGCTGTGATACCTCGATCTGGTGGAATAGCGAATGAACAATTTCGTTGTGATAGAGCTACTGCAGCCTGAAAGAACGCACAATTGGTTATTTTAAGTTTATACCAAAATTTTTAAAAATATAAATGACATTAAAACATACTGGATTGATATCTACACCCACGAGCCTTTAAGAGTAATGCGCATTAACAATTATTATTTTGGAATTATAAGCTGGGTTAACAATGTGCAAAAAATTTACCTTCTACAAAGCAGAAAACTTTCAATTGCATCCGTTCCTAGAAATGAAAATAATTAAATATCAACAAATATATTTCAACAAATATTCATAATATATTATTAACTCACCTCTTCCAAGAAAATTTGACATAACCCGATCATTCTTCTTTGTAAAACGAAGCAAGGCACTAGAGACGAACAAAGAATTATTTTCTATCAATAAAGAAGAATGCTACCACCATTTATTCATATCAATTCATCTAAAATATACCGTCGAACAGTTTGCGGCAACCAAGTCCCATGATAATCAGTACCACTATGCGTTGCCCCTATTGAACGATGTTTATATATATTAATAATTCTTATGAAATAAAATCATTCTAAAAAGTGACATTTATTACATCTTGGAGCTCTTCCGGGAATATCAAAGTACGAACTGTCAAAAGGCAGCGAAAATAGTTGATTTTCTGCAGGCTCATACGTGTCTAAATATATTGTCTGCGATTCCGAATAATCAAATTTCTTGTCCGAACATGAATTTCTTGTTAGATATGGACGATATGAATAATCTTCACTGGTAACCATCAGCTTATTTGTTTCTAAATGAGATTCTCCAGTAGTATTGTTGACTAATACTAATTCAAAACAATCTTCACACATTAACACTCCGTCATATCCTAACAATAAATGAATACCAAAAATATGAATATCCATCAAAATTTATAGCTAGTCACTATTAAAATTTTTCTACCTTTACGCCAACGAGGAGATTCATCAGCCCAGCAATAAGAACACTGTAATTGTCCCTTTCCGTGATTAGGTGGATAATTTTTAGATTTCTTGCGCATTCCTATAGATGTGTCAAAAAAAAGTCAATATTCTTGTAATAAATATATTACATATTAAATTTGTCTACTTTACCAGACTCACGAGCTTTTTGATTAGCAAGAGCTATTTCCGTTTGTTTTGTAATTTGTTGATCTTTTATCTGCTTGACAGCTTATAAATTTTATCTATAAGTTACGTATGTTTACTCATTTAAGTCGATGCTAAACAAAAATTCTTTTATAATACTTACACGTTTCATCAAAATCTTCTCTATTATGTTCATGTGCCTCTGGGAATTTCTCGGTAAAACACTAGATTGGTTTAAAATTGTAATATTCATTAGATTTTGATAGAATCGGCTGATATTAAGGTTATTAATGCTCCATTAATACCTGCGGGCATAAATCAAAAGAAGAAAAAAAGTTGGATTCGCATGGTTTGCAAGTCCACCATTTGTCAGCCTGTAATTCACAGGAACAAACATCGCATCTATATATCTCATTATACATTTCTTTACGGGCAAAAGGAAAAAGTAAATTTTTTAATTAGAAATTAAAAAATAAAAATTAATGATTTAATTTTTACACACCTTTTTTGAGATAGCGTGATTCATGAATAGGACAGTAAAAAATAACACCCATCTCAAAATGAGAAAGTGGCTTATCGGTGCACGGCAAGTGAAAGCTTTTTGTACATTTCGGTTCGAAGCATCCAATAGTTGCACCTCGCTCTTTACACTTTCCGCATTTCTGCATTATTTAAAACATTCAAATTAATATAATTAATCCGATTTTTTTAAAATTATTACAATTCAAATTATCTGTCAACACACCATGCTTCGACCTCTTTTCCATGCTAAGGTCACATTATACCACTCATTTGACTTGGAAAGAAAAACCTCCGGTGAATACTTTGCACAAGCCTCATGAACCCAGAAAATCTTTTGTTTTTCACCATGACGCGTATAAGTATTGGTTACAAAAGGTTGTGGCCCTATGAAACCGTCAAGCTGCTGACCATCATCATCATTGCAAAAACCACAGATCTTACGCGAGTTCCACGCTTGCAAATAAAGGTATCCCATGCCACTATCCAATTGCACATTTTCGTTCACCAGGTCAATGCCTGGGTCTTTATAGGTTGTGTCAAAAACGTCTTTATCAAATGTTTTGATGACTTCACCTTTTGAAGACATTTTAATTGCTTCATCATCAATCACCGATTGACATGCAAAAGAACATCGTGGATGTTCATGATAACTTGGAAATTGATGAGCATAACACCTTATATAAGGCGAAATTTTACAATTCAGTTAATCCATTATCTCTGATTTTGCTTAAAAACAGCTTAAACACATGTCTTAGAACACGTCTTACCATACACATAATTCGAAACTTTTATAATCATTCCCTTCTGACGGCGTTTCGCAATAAGTGCAATAATATCTATAAAAAAATCGTAACTCAAAAATGAATATAAATATATACTGTATATTTCTTTTGGATAAAAGAAATAACTAAGCTATATACCGTAGTGCACCGCCTAAAAGGCCCGGGTCTAGTACAAAATAAAATGCCCACTAAAAAAAACTTTACAAAATACCCAGCATCTTATCTGGGTATGAATATATGTAATGCAGAAATTAATGTGGTAACACGAAAAATAGCAAAAATATCCGGATATTACTATCGGTAAAAATATACTATGTAAAAATACTCCAGGTATCTTGCATAGGGGATACTGAAAAAGGGATTTTAGGCAGTGCACTATGATATATACGTTTACTTTCTATAATATATGTACCTAAATTGTTTTATAATTACGTTACATTGATTGCAATATATGCACCATTTTTGTTTCGCTATTAATGTAAAAAATAAAGATATTATTAATTAATTGTGTCTTTGCATTGCAAGATTTAATTAAATAGCTACCTGTCATATCTAAAGGTAGAGTGTTAATATCTATGAATTCCAAAGAATCATCAACAGCCTCTAATTTATTCTTCTTTTTACGGTCGTCTTTTTTTTGCTTGTCCTTATTGTCTTGACCAACCACACACGTTTCATTAGCCTTTACAGGTTTCATGCGCAATCTTTCGCTACTAATGTCTATCCATTCGTCATAAAAAGCCGGGACATCATCATAATGAATTAGGACGCGACAGCCTTTCGATTCAACTATTGTTGCCGGTACCCATTCTCTTAACCTATCGCGTACTTCTATCTGATTTCCTGGTTTGAATCGTGCCTTTAATTGAGTAAGTATGTTTGAATTACTCAAAAGTTTATCATTACGTATACTGCGACGTGTATTACGCCCAATATAAAAGTCATTCCAGTCAAATGAAGCTAAAGAATCGGTAGATTCACTTTGCTGACTTCGGATATCAGAATCGCCATCATATTGATAATCTCTCTTTTTAGATTGAATGTTTTTCGATTGCGAAGAACTATTTTTTGAAGAACTCGAAACTGACGAAGATTTGTTCTGGCCTTTGACACGTATTCTACTTTTGTTATGGGGTATTAACATTGATTCATTTTCATCAAATATTTCTATACTTTCATCTTCCAAAGCCTTTTGTGCCTCTAATATTTCATCTAACGTCATATCTTTCATTCTTTGACTTCCTGCTGGTACCCATTCATCAAACTTATCACTCCAACCATCAAAATGCACACGAATACGCCCATTTGCAACATCAACCTGCGTGGCCGGATACCATTTACTATCACGACCTAGGATTTTAACACGTTTTTGAGGTTGAAACCCGTATTGTCCAGCACGCCTAAAACGAATCGTGTTATCGTCATCAAAAAGCGTTCGACAATAAGAGCATAAATCAAGGCTGCCGACTCTTTGAACGTTTACATGCATAATTTTGCAAGATTCACATAGTGACTCTTTTGGTTGAGAAGGCTTTGGCTCAGGAACACTTTGCCGACTTAATGTTACATTTTTGCGATAACTAGTCCTGCGTCTTAATCGTGCAGAATCAATACTATTGCCAACAGTGTTATATTCGGAATCGCTTTCGTCACTTAGAGTTGTTAACTCAGATTCAGGGCTGTTACTACTAGAACCAGCATCTGATTCTGAATCTGTATCGGGACAACTGCTGAGTGATCCTGAATCTGAACCATCAATTATAGAAAGCATAGAACGACTCTTGTCATTATCATTATTTAGGTTATTACTATTATTATTATTATTATTATTATTATTAATATTATTAATATTATTATTATTATTATTATTATTATTAGTATTATTATAATCATTACTATTATGATTATTATTATTATGACTATTATTATTATTATTAGCTTCAATGTCAATATTTCTCTCTGAGCTACTTTCAGATTTTGAATCCTCTTGCAAATCTGTTGACGCTACTCCAATGTCAGAATTGTCCTTTTTAATTGGTTCAGATAAGCAATCTGGATTATTGTCAGCCGTATGCACTTTTAATCTTCGGCTATCAACAGAAATCCATTCATCAAACTCTCTTCCCCAACCATCAAAGTGAACTTTCACATGAGTTTTTTCGACTATGACAATCTTAGCAGGGTACCAAACTTTATCTATATTTAGTACCTCCACTTTTTGATTTAGTTTAAAATTGTGTGGAAATGCTTTTGCTCTAGCTACCTGAGAAGTAAACAGTGGCACGCAAGTTGAACATAGCTCAAGTGCCCCTATGGTCTCTAAATCCTTAGATTTGTCACCACACGATTCGCATTTATTGACTTTTGCATCCTTTGTATTCACCCAAGAAATTTTCTGTTTACGAACATAACTTTGCCTAGATCTGGATTGCGGCTTTGGTGAATCACGTTCTTTTCCTTCTTTACTGGTCACATTCAATGGCTTTTTTACAACACGCTTCTGCTTAGATAATAATGGTTTAATAGAATCATCAGATCCAAGTCTTTCCGTGTCAGTTGAATCTTGAGGTTGCTTCTTTAATTTATTGAATTTTTCGCCAAAATTGTCAATTTTATAATTGGCATTATCTTTGTCGAGAGATTTTTCTACCTCAAGGAATTCCTTGTCATTCATTACAGTTTGTTTATATTGAATTTCTTTTGTTTCTATAGTTGCCGTGTCAGTTGAATCTTGAGGCTGCTTCTTTAATTTATTGAATTTTTCGTTAAAATTGTCAATTTTATAATTGGCATTATCTTTGTCGAGAGATTTTTTTATCTCAGGGACTTCCTTGTCATTCATTACAGTTTGTTTATATTGAATTTCTTTTGTTTCTATAGCTGTCGTGTCAGTTGAATCTTGAGGCTGCTTCTTTAATTTATTGAATTTTTCGCTAGAGTTGTCAATTTTATAATTGGCATTATCTTTGTCGAGAGATTTTTCTATCTCAGGGACTTCCTTGTCATTCGTTACAGTTTGTTTATATTGAATTTCTTTTGTTTCCATAGTTGTCGTGTCAGTTGAATCTTCAGGTTGCTTCTTTAATTTATTGAATTTTTCGCTAGAATTGTCAATTTTATAATTGGCATTATCTTTTTCGAGAGATTTTTCTATCACAGGGTCTTCCTTGTCATTCATTACAGTTTGTTTATATTGTATTTCTTTTATTTCCATAGTTGTCGTATCATTCTTTTCAGATATACACTCAAATGAACTGAATTGTTTCAAACTTTCGTTATCTGATACGTTTCCTTGCTTATAATCAATACCATAAGTAAAACCAAGTCCAATGGCATTATCTACTGGCTTTATCGATTGATCGGTGATTGATTGCGCGTCGAAACTACTATTCTCTGTTCCTTTTTCATCATCAACTATCAATTCGGTATGTCCAAGCTGTGTATCAACAGCCATTATATTGAGATCGACACCCGCTTGTGTAGCTTCCGTATTTTTATTTGTATCTAACTTAATTTTCTAAGATGGGTTAATATATGTTAATATTCCTGCCTATTATTGAAAATAAGATGATTCGCAGTATATATATTACCCTTACCTTAGCAGACACTTCAAGATGATCATCATGAACGCGCGACTCACGAATTCGACATTTATCAATGTTGAGCTTTGAAAGACCAATGCTACTTACAAGTTTAAATTCTATTTTTTTACCGGTTGTTTTTTTCTTAAAGAGTTGAAGACCGGCATTAACCCCTGTTCTTGGATTTAATGGCTCGTCATTGACATTTACTTGGCAAATTACATTATTTTGGTTGTGCTTTTTTGTCTCTTCCGTTTTTGGTTTCTTGCTACGAGGAAATACCAGTACTGGTTGCTTCTTATCAGAATTAACTGGGTTCTTGACGATTTTCTTTTTAGTATCATCAACTTTAACGATACGTTCTTGACTATATTTAGTATTACTAGTACTTGGCGCAGCAGGCTTCTCGATTACTATCTATACGGAAGAGCATAAATATTTTACGTTTATTTAGTAATTATATTTATTTTAAACGGGTTTTCTACATCATACTTACTTGAGAAGACGATGTGTTAAAGGAACGTCGCAGATCATATTGGCTTGCCGTAATCCTATGTGTCGATTGATAACCATATTGAGACATATAATGACGTGAGAATTGATTATGATTTATGGATGATGAACTTTCTGGAGTAAAAGGTACGCGGAAATATTCTTGGCGGCTCCCAAACTCTTCGTATGGCATGCCGTTGTCAGTTCCGTCTAGAGACTGAAAATAAGTTTTAAATGTTATTAATGGAATTCTTATTATAAGAAGTACGATAAAAAAATACCGTTGAAATATGAGATCGCCAAGGTGGCGTACGCTCAGGTGCGTTTGACGTGTGCCACGGCAGAGGAACTGAATTGACAGATGACGTCATTTGAGGCGATGCTAGATAATTGACGTTTAATGGTCCGCCTGCTGATGATTCGTCATGGCTATAAACGTTGTGAGGTCGCCTAGAACCAGTCCAATTTTTTAATGATCCACGTTTGTGTTTATTGTATTTTCCGCGTGAAGTTTTTTGCTGTTTAGGTTGTTGGCAAAAGCTCTGTTGGCCATGTTGGAAAGAGGTTGAAATTGGTAAGCACGGAGGCGGCGCATTAGGAAGGGGTGGCGCATAATCGCTCTGAGATACACCTTTATATTAAAATGCGTTAAAAGAATGCAAAAGATTTATAGAAATTTACAGCAAATGATTCCAATAAAATTTTGCAATTTGCATAGCTAATGATTAAATACTCACCTGGAGGAAGCTCAGTTTCTTGAAAGGACCAATCAAAGGAAAAGTGGTTTAACTCAACATTTGAACCATAATTTTCAGAGGAAGGGGGATACATATTCTTTATAATAACGTTTTTAGCACCCTAGAACAAACTAAGCATAAGGTTCAATATGTTGGTATAACAGATATAATTTATTTTAGCACGTGAGCTACTATCTATGCCCTTAGTATACTTAATGGCTACACTTCAAAGAGTTACGCGTCAGAATGCATAAAATAATTTTGAGTTATAAGACAGTCTTATTTAATAACCTGAAGAAAGTCAATATTATAGGCAAGCGCTCTTTTCTAACCCACAGAAAAAAATTTTCTTATTAGCTTTTTTTCCTGTCAGACTATGCAATTTCGACTTAAGACAGCACGAGAAATTGCACGAAGGGACTTGGAAAGTCGATGATTGCATCCTATAATCAAATCGCTTTTAAAAAACTGCCGGGAAAATGTCGTGTAACGCAAATATTTCACTTTAAGGCTTCTCTTCACACGTATTATGCGTTGATTTACCATAATGATTTGTAACAATAGAAAGCCACGAGCCACTAGGAAGATGGCGATCTGATGAATTATAATTCTCGATCGTAGATCATTCATTTAAATGCTATTAAATGCTACCACTATCTAACAGGAGAAACCGTCCAAATATAGATATGATTTTCATTCTCCGTTACACAGATCACTCATTGTATCGACCAGTCAA
>CAJVPY010000556.1:0-25835 GCA_910591965.1 Dentiscutata erythropus | reverse complement strand
AAAAAAGTTCATTAAATTTGGCTTGGTGGGTGTCGAAATATCTTCGCTCAAAGGTTAACAACAGTTTGGTGCAGCTAAACGGTTTAGATTTTTTAAATCTTTGAGTGAAGATATTTCACACTCTGTTTCACTACACTCTAGGTGTTTTTTCTAATAAAAATTCTAATATTGGATTTCGGAACTTTCACCAGGTTTCAGTTTCGCCAATTTTGCCAATTTTCGGACATTTTGCCAATTTTGCCAGTTTCGGAATTATCGGATTTCAGGCTTTTGGGTGAAATATATTTCGCCCTATTTCAGAAATTTCGCCCACAATACTAATAGTAATGGTAGTGTTAGGAATAGTCGCGTATGCATTATTTAGTAGACATTTATATGGAAAAAAAAACAACAAAACCCTTGCAAAATCCAAATTAAAGTTGTTAATACAAATCTAAATTAATATATTGTAAAATTATAATGTTTTTAGAGTGTATTGACTAATTTTTTTCAAGCTAGTTAACTTACTTTTTGTAAGTTAATTAGGAACTTAAGCATTTATATTTATAATACATTACCATTTTCCTAGCTTAACAATCGTCTCTAAGTGAAGTATACCTGGGTAATGTGAATCCCAGAGATACACAAGATTCTTAAAGCTTCGTTTGTAAAGAGCCTTCTGTAGTATTATGAACGGGTGTTAAATTTTTTTTAAAAAAAATTTACTATGTTAGGGGTAAAAGTATTCTAAACTGTATAAATTCAATTGAATAAAATTGACCAATCATGAGAAAGTCTTCCTATATGTATGTAGATCATTTTTAATATGATCACCATGGTAGTATATAGTAAATAAAATTACATTGCTAATAAAACTTTTTAATATTTTGGCTAATTGTTATAAAAATTTTACAATATGTAATTTAGAATAGTTTATTTGTAATAGTAAAGTTATAGAATGTAAATTGGTTTAAAAAAAATTAATTTTCCATATAACTATATTTGCCTAGATCACTATATATTTTTTTCTAGGTGGTACAAAGATTTGATAATTCTAATTGGTCAAATTATATGATGTTTACATGTAAATCATATGACATCATATGATATTGGTTACACAACATTGATCTACAATCTACTTTATATGAATTAGAAAATATCTACACCCTACCTTTAATGTTGTTTTGTTGCTTAGTAATCTGCAATACAAAGTAAAAAGCAAATCTTAAAATTTCTGATTTTTACTAAGTAGTAAAAGCCAAAAGTTTATAAAGAGCAAAATCTTTTTAAATAACTAAAGTTGATTTTTCTTGCTTTATTTTTTTTTCTAAAGCTGTTTCTATTGTTATTTTTTTAAAAAGTATAAAATTTAATAGTTTTAGTTTAGCTAAATTGTGATATAGCAAATTGACTTTAATGATTACTTAGACCAAAATTTTCTATAAAAGAAAAATCAAGTTTGAATACTAAAGAAGTTACTAGAACCTGTAGTAGGTTGACAATGGAGCAGTTTTTATAAGATCAACCTTTTTATTTATAAAAAACTTCTTTATATATTAGATATACAAACCAAAAGTATCTTTATACAAAATAACTAGTAAGAAATATATATTTTTATATATATAATTTTGGTGGAAATTAATAAGTTTCTTTGTTAATAAAGCTATTTATTGCAAAATAACTAAAAAATAATAAAAAACTTACTTTTTTTAAGGGTAGAGTGAACATAGATCATTTCTTATATAAGTAGATCAACCAAAAAAATATTACACAAAAATCAAACACATGTTACATATAAAAGTTTTAAAAATATAACTGATTTTCATAAAAGTTTTAGAGTAGATAGATTAGACCCTTCTAATTCTAATTATAATAATTTGAACTCCTGTATTATTTAAAAAAAACATACTTGCATATATCATTAATTCTTCCTAGATTGATCGAAATTTGCCTAGGTTACACAATATAAATATCATATAATCATCACCTGATTTTAATTAAATGTTATTGTAAAAAAATTAGTAACATGATTACTAGTAAAAATGATCGATGTTTACCCTACCTTTAAGCTATACACTTTTTTTTAGTCAGATAGCTATTTTTACTTACTTTTACTTTTCTGCTATTTTTTCAAATTTTTTTATAAAAGTGGGAAATTTGGCTTATTCTTTCAAAAGATTGGTAATATTTATCTACCAAATTTAGACAGTCTAGTAAATTATAACTACATGTTTGTTTATAAATAAATATGGTGGTGCTACTTCATAATATTTGAAACTCTAATTATAGCAGCAGGTAGCTTGAGATATAGGTTCTTAAATAGTAGTAATATCTGGCTAGAGATATGAATTAAGACAAGCAATAAAGTTATTTAGAGTTGATTATAGAGTTAAAAAATAAATTTAATATTAAGATGAAGCTTTATATTAAAGATATATAAATATTGCATTTGTTATATAACTCTTACTAGCTATATACAGGCTATAACAGTGCTTTTAGGGTTTTAGATTTCTTTTCATATTTTTTCTTTTTCAAAATTAGTGGTTTTTTTTTTTTCTAATTATATTTGTAAGCATTCTTTTAAAATTACCTTTTTTTGTCTCATACTTCTTGAGAAAAAGTAAGAATTAAAAAAGAAAAAAGAAACCTTAATGCAGTATATAACAACCTGTTAATAATTAAGAAGAGTATTTTTATAAATGCACAAATCTAAAATTCCAAGTAAGACTAATAGTTGTTATAGCAGGTTATATTAAGTATTTTGTTTAATGAGTTTTTATTAGACTAGAGCTTTATCTATAAGATAAAATACAATTTGTATCTTTGTTATATAGTAATTCTTATAAATAAAAGCAGAATTGCTTAAAAAAAAAAAAATTGTAAGAGGTTAGGGTCCTGTAGCCTAGTGGTCTAGGCACCTAACCCTCCACAAATAAGGTTGACGATTCAATTACAGCTGGTAGTAATTAATTTAATTAATTATCTTTGTAACCTTCAGAGGCTTTTGAATGCGAAACCCTGTAGCGATAAGACTATGTGAAGTACATATTTGGCTGATAAAGAATTCTTGGAAGAAGTTCTGAGCTATGAAAAAGATTGGGCACTGTGTGTGACATGGATCATATAAGGTAATACTGCAGAAGGCTGTGCATGTAAATTCACAATTGGCAAGATAGCACCAACAACCCTAAGGCAGCATTGGGATCTTGATTGGGAGAACGGCTGTATGCAATATATCCAGAAGTGGTAAAAGAAGTGGTGAACATAGTAAGGGGCTATGGTAAAAGAATAGCTTTACCAAATATAAAACACCTTTGGCACAAGGAAACAAGGAAAACTGGCTAAAAGAAACCCCAATAAGCATGAAAGTAAGCGCTCTAGTAGTACAAAAATAAAGTCAGCCAGTAAGTAATGTGTCGCACAACCTATATGAGAGTCATGGAAGTATGACGAAATATGGCAAAAGCACAGGTCCTGGGTTACTGGCTTGTGACAGTAATTAAATGAGGTACTCAACTTCTGTTCTAAGAATCTAGACTTCTGTAATACTATACTAATAAGGAATACTATAAAAGGAGCGGTAGCCTAATTTGGTGGTGTATAACGTGAATACCTAGAACCATGCGAATAGCTCTTCTAATAGTAGCAGCAGGTGGCTTGAGATACGAGTCTTTAGACGGCAGCAGCACCTGGCTTGAGATATAGATTAAGAACTGAAGTAACATCTTGAGAGACACCAAACTGGAAGCAAGAAGAGCGCTCACCCCTAGAACACCAATTTGGAAGTTATACAAGAAATGAATTAGGAGTAATATGATAAGTAATGAGGAGTGAATTATAACTGGTAGACGTTGTACAATAGTATATATAGCGGGGTATATACAAATTAGTAAAAACATTAAGGTTCTGAGTTAAGAATGCTTCTTGATAGAAGTACCCGAGGACAGTGTTGTCACTCGGACCAGACCAGACCAGACTCGGATTCAGACTGAACTAGATAATCATGTCCGCTGGACAGTATATAGATTGAGTTAACCGAAATTAAGTATACTGCAATATTACTACTACCAAATAGAAGCCTGATCTGGTCAAAGACTAATTAATCGAATATTTGTTTGCTCAATTTTTAAATATCAAAAATTGATGATGAATATCCAAATAAGTTTATTGAAAATTTGATGTATTAACGTTTAGATTATCAAATATTTTAAAGTAATTAATTATTCAATAATTTAAATATTAAATAAAGAACAATAAGTTTGTATATTTATAGGTAAGTTTAATATCGTATATACTTAAAGTGATTTGAGGAGGTAATGACAATTTTATTAGCATTTGAGAACTTTTTTTTTTTGATTTCGCTTTCATCATCTAAAGCTAACTTTTCACTTCCACTATAAATATATTAAGCACTAACTGTTCTTGTAGATCTGAATTCGTGCATTGATTTGTCAACTCAACATAGCGATCAGAAGACCAGAAAAAGAATTAAGCGCAGTCCTTTACAAACAGTTTTGTGTCTATCAAAAAAAAGGCCTTTGTCCGGTTGACATTTCTGCTATAATAATATCAAGCCCATAATATCTGCTGCTTGTGTAAATTGCTGTTTGCCGGATTAAACTTAAGGAAAAGGAATATGACCCTTTTTTTTTATAGGCAATCCTAGACCTGCAATATAAGACTTCGTACTTTCATTAGTGCGTTGGTCTAGCAAAATGTTACCATTATGAAAATCAGCATGAATATCATGCATAATGGTGAATATTATCTAACTCACCTTAAGTATTTGTAATTTAGTCTTCTATGTAAGTTTACTAAAATTCGTTCTTAAATATTTATAAAGACTCCCCTTAATGTTGTTTCAGTATTTCTGTTAAAAAGTCTTTGTCTGGTTAACCTTTCTGTCATAATAATACCAAACCTATAATATCTGCTACTTGTATAAACTGCTGTTTACCTGATCAGCCTTTAGATAATCCTAGACCTGCTATATAAGATTGTGCATTTTTATTAGTACGTTTGTCTAGCAAAATATTACCACTATGAAAATCAACATGAATGTATCGTACATAACAGTAGTAGATAGATTAAGTAGATATCACTATATATATAGTGATATCTACTTAATCTATCTACTTACACCATAGTGATGCCTACTTATAGATATTAATGCCTACTTACTTATTTTTACATGTCTATGCCCCTTCTGATGCTTTATTGCTACCCATCTGTTTTCACTAGTCTGTGACTGTTTGGTCGCTAAATAAGGCAGATGTTTGTTTTTCCATTCTGGAGTCTTTTAATAATTGTATAGGAGTAAAGTTGGTTTTTTCACTCTATGACCTTTTTGGTTGCCATATTTGAGGCCGAGAATGTGGCCCATTTGCTGGCCTTTTAAGTTGCTAAAATAGTGTAAAAAAATCGTCGAATGGCACAGTTAATTTGCGGATCAGATTTTGGCTAGCACTATGGCATAATTTCTGGCCGATCTTTAGGGCGGAATATCTTGGCTTCCCATGATTGGGTTCGTGCGATTTTATACTCGTTCTGATGAGGGCGTTGAGAGCTTTCCAATGATGCTAAGATCGCATGAATCAGATACCTGGATGCCAAGATATTGCATCCTGAAGTTTAGGCAAAAAATATGGATTATAGTACTAAGCAAAATTAAGCGAATCTATACTGCGCCTTACTGTGCCAGTCACATGATACTGTTCTGGTGCCAGAACACCCTCACATAGTTGCCTCCCTCTCAATTGCCATTTCTTAATTGCCGGATGAGGCACAAAGTGCCGAATTTGCAATCCATCTATTTGCAGAAGATGTTCTGCAATCCATTCACTCACTTTTTGATTGCCAGGTTGAGGTATAAAGTGCCGAATTAGTAGCCCAGATGCGCAATCCCACCTTTTGTGACCCTTTTGATTGCCAGAAATGAGGCATGAAGTGCCAAATTGGTGACCCAAATGCGCAATCCTGCCTTCCATAACCCTTTTGATGCCGAGGATGAGGCATGAAATGCCGAATTTATGCCCATTCTTGCAATTCTGCTTTGTATGACCTTTTTGATTGTTGAGTGAGGCATATGCAGAGTGTCGAATTGGTTCAGGCTATACTGTTTTCATACCTTTTTTCATGTATTCTCCTGAACCTTTCTGCCTTTCTAGTCTCTTTCCTGCCTATCAGTGGTAGGCTACTCGAGTATAACTTTTTTTTTTTCCTTATATAATTCTGCTTGAGTGGCCTACTATTTTTTCGCTTGTTTTTGCTTCTAGACCTTCTTTTTGCATATTTACTACCTTGGGGTATACCTAGTTCACCAGTTCCATATGCCGGTTTGGATGCCGAGGATGAGGCATGAAGTGTCGAATTAGTTCAGGCTATATTGCTTTCATACCTTTTTTTGTATATTCTCCTGAACCTTTCTGCCTTCCTGACCTCTTTTCTGCCTATCAGCGGTAGTACACCAAAGCATAACTTCTTATTTTCTTTCTATATATTATTCTACTTTGGTGTACTACCAATTTTATACCTTATTTTTTGCCCTTACATTCCTAGAACCCTTTCCCGTATAGTTTCTACTCTGGGATACTTTAGGATACTACCATATCAACTACTTTGGAGTACTACCACATTGATCACTTTGGGGTACTACTACATCGCTCAATAACTTTGGGATACTACTACATCAATCACTTTGCACATTAATCACTTTGGGGTACTACCACATCGTTTACTTTCTTTTGGCTTGACGCTGGGTACTACCACTAACCCAGTATTTTACTAGCAAGCATATTTACTCAAGATTATATAAAATTTTTATTTTGAACTTTGCTAGTTTCTCTGTTATTTTATACTAGTTTCTTGTATATACTGTCATGCTTGTGCAAAAAAAAAAAATCTCCGGGCCTGGCCCACTTGTTTGTTCTGAATAAATTAGTCCAAAGCTGATAATCACTACCACAAATTTCTGTACATGATATTCTATTATACTTATAAAATGCAAGATGAAATGAATACTAAAGCTCTGGCATATGCTCAAAGACATGAAGAACGATGTTTAGATAAAGTTAGTCCTAATACATATTTATGGTTATATAAAAAGGGTCATTAATGGGAGGCGCCATATAAAAATATGAAACAGAATTATAAATAGTGCAACATTTGTCCTAATATACCAGAAAGAACATGCCGGTATATATTTGAGGATTTATTATATAAAAAATTTCTACCCCGAAAGCCTAAATTCTTGGAGGGATTATATCTAGATAGATACAATGAAGAGTTAGGTTTGGCCTTTGAATATAGTGGCAATCAACATTACCAAATTGTCCCTTTTTTTCACCCACAAGGTCAGATGAATCTAAACACACAAATCTGGCGTAATTGGGAAAAGAGAGTGTTATGTTATCAGGAAGGAGTAATCCTTATTACAATCCCTTACTGTGTAGTAGACTTAGAAACTTTTATAAGAGGCGCCTTGTATATATTTGGTTATCTCCTAATACCTACCTAGGAGGTAACATGGGCTCTTCCTTAATATACATCAATTGTTCTCTCACAAAAGAGCATTGAGGTCTCGATTCATCTAAGTAATATAAAACAGGCATGGGAGGATTCTTTTCAACAACAATTCTCTGGATCTTATGTAGGCTAGGAGACTATATCAGATCTGTTATTCTGCGTTTTTCAAAAGGATCATTTTCCCATTCTCCAGAAGCAAGCAAGAATCAGACAGTAGTACTCTTTGGTAGTTGTGGTTCATCAATACCTATTGGGCGATTATATTTTACAGATGGTTTGAAATATATCTGCTCAATCTTTGTGGCATTATTAGGACTCATTCCAATTAGCCGGGTTGGAGTATCATTCATATTATCAACAATTCTCCTTGCAAATCGTTCGCATTCTCTACAGCGCTTGCCAGTAGGCAGGAGAAACTCTATCGAATACTGATTTTTAAAAACTCTTAATTCGAATAATCCAGCATAATGGTCGACCATAGCCAAGCTTGTATGCCTGAAACATGCTATAATTCTTCAGATCTCAATGCCATGTTCATCCATTAATAAAGTCATGTATCCTATAAACTCAGTGTCCTTATCACATTGCAATTTTCGAGGCCAGTTAAGAGGTTTATCAGGATTATCATATATACTTTTAAATGCTTCTGCAACTTCTTCACTGCTCTTTGATGTTAAAAAAACAAAATCTTTATATCTAGTCGCGCAGTCTATAACCAATAGTATATAGTAAAATATTGGGCCATCATCTAGTAATAAATTGGTATCCACATTTTCATCGTATGGTATTTCGATCAAATCACATTGGTGCACAGTATTTGGCTTCATGATTTTAGAGTAACTGGCATAAGGTATATGCTTTGGTGAAGGATGAAAAATTTGGTACATTGCTTGCCTATCAAGCCATTTTTTTACATCAATAAATGGAAAGCTGTAGCCAGCTTTTTTACAAGTATCCCATAATCCCTTAATATTTTGATAAAGACTTTCAGGACAATAATATATTTTTTGCAAAGCAAGATGCCAGTTTAAATCATGAGCTTTTTGAGGATCAATATTAATTATAGGTGTTTGTTTTGCTATGATTTGGTTTAGCTCTCGAGCTTTCTAAAGATATTCCCCTATTCTAATTTTTTATAATTATGAAAAAAAGTTAGTATTTATGAAGTTAGATTCTACTCATTAGCTGAGGCGCTCTTTTTCTTGCGCTTCTGCCTAGCCTCTATCTCCTTTTGTAAGTTCAGTGGAGTGTCAAACCTTAGGCGGATTGCAAGAGGATCATTTTCTGGCCTAGTGGGATCAAATATAACAAACTCGCCTTTTTGAAGGTAACTATTAATAATCATGGATGCACCCTTTATATCATTAGTATATCATCCAACAATCTTAGACACGTCTTGGATACTGCTTCCAGAGTTAAATAATACTAAATAAGTTGAGTTTTCACGTTTGAATGTATCGACTTTATGATACTTTTGCGTAATATATATACATGAAATATTTCGGTGATGCCCATTCCCAAAAAACTGACCAATACAATTTTGTATATGATCTGGAGCGAGGCACAGATCCTTAAAAATAAATAATTTACTTCTTTCGGGTGAGAATGTTCTTGTACTAGGAATTCTTTCAGGTGGAATATAACTGAAACTAATATTCTCATAGTAAGGTACTCTTGGGTCTTTCGAAATCATATTATATATGTATCTCACATATGCCCACTTCAGTTCATCAGGATGATACCCACAAACAATTAGATCATTACATTTGATGTAGCGAGACCCACCTTTCTTCTCTCTTTGCACATATTCATTCTTATCACCAAGAACAAGATTCGCAAGTAAATTAGTCTTACCTGAACCACTTCTCCCAGTGACCAACATGCTGAAAGGCCATGTTATTGCTGGATGTCTAATATTTCAGGATAATTCATATTTAGTGGCCTCATCCATATCCAAAAGACGAAGTTTCATAGAAGGCAGTCCTGTCTTTTGGTTCTTCTGTGTATCAGATTGGGAATCCATAACTCTGATTTCTATTTAAGGGTATTTTATAGTTCGAAATATTTTTTTCTTCATTGTAAGAAGAATTACAAGAGAATATGCACTATAAAATGCATATGATTAGTAATACTATTACGAAGATGATTGCATACTGAAAAAATAAGTAATAAGGTGAATCCGAGGTTGTTTTAGGGCTAGTGATTTCGATACCTTTCTCCAGTCCTTTATCACCTCCAAGCACTTCAGACTTGCTAGATGTTTGGGAGATCTGCTTGGCTAAACGATCATTAGCTTCTTGAAGGAGGGAGTCTTTTTCTATTAATGCTTTTTGCGCTATGACTAAATCATCTTTTATTTGTGCCAATTCATCTTTTTTTTCGGTCAATAAGTCTTCTAAGTCATCTTTTGCCAAACTTAGACCAATATTTTCAGTAGTTAGTTCCATATTTTTCAGTTCCAATTTGTGTTTGAGAGAAACTATTTCTGATATCTCATTTTGTGCTAAAGAAGCATCCTGCTCTAATTCTTTTACTCTTGATTGAAGAGCCTGTATTTTTTCCTTTGTTTTGGATTAGAAGGCTTGCATCTTTTCCGATTTTATAAAGAATTTGCTTTCAGCATCTGCAAGAGAAATATCCTTGTGAGTAATCTGAAGCATAAGCTCATTTTTATCTAAATGCAATTGTCTTATCTCTTCTCCAAGTTGGTGCACCTGATTGGAAAGTTTTTCATTTTCATTTTTAGATTTATCCAAGTCATTCTGCATGCGCTTGTTTTCTCTATCTAAGACATCATAGTTATCTGCAAACTGACTTCCCCAATAAATAGCTACTTCACGATCTTTTTTTGCACAAAAAAGTTGCTCTTCAAGATCTGTTCGACTGGGTGGATAATAATTAGCTGGAGTATCCCCAAGTTTATTACTATTATCCAGATCTTTTAAGGTACGGATCTGGGGCATTTTATTGGTATTTTTTTTTAGGCAAAAAAAAATCAGCTAGGGCCTTAAACTTGGATTATTTTTGACAAAACTAATGCTTATTGATACTCATTGAAAAAAAGATTACTGGTGCGTACTGAAAGGCATTGAGACATATTCATACTTATTGATACGCACTGAAAGAGAATACTGATATGCATTGAAGGATACCGATATGTATTGAAAAGCACTGATTCGTATTGAAAGGAATTGATTCATATTGAAAGGCATTGATATATATTGATCACCAGAAATATTGATATATATTGAAAGGTATTGAAAAAATTATTGGTAGTTTTTTTTGCATATATATTCTAATTAAAAAATGGTCACCCATCTCCATGAAAAATTTTATCGATCTAATGCCACTCTATTATTAGAAGCCGACATCAAGGAAATTAGAGAATCCAGAGGCAGGATACCCAATGCATCAAAAATAATAGCTGAAAAATTTCATGTTGGTGCTCGGCGTATTTATGAAATATGGAACAATAGTGAATGTCTCCAACAAGAACTTATTTTATCTTCTTCTAATCAGCCTGCTTTGGATAAAAATTCCCAATCTGATAAGTCAGAACAGACTCTTAAAGCAGTATCATCTATATCCCTTCCGGCTACAGATATTTCAAAAAAGAATGGTTGAAAAAAGAAGATTAAAATAGATGAAAAGCCAGTTACTGAGGCAACTAGTATGGTGGAAAAAAATAACAAAAATGGCATGGTCTCTTCCTCTGATAATTCGTCTGATACATCCTGAGAAGACAGGGCAGAATCTCTTTTTAAAAATCTAATTAATCATGGTGAAAAGCTTAAGGGTTTAATAGCTAATACTCCTCTTATATAAGGATTTACATGTATCAGCAAGAAATTTACCGGTACTTAAGGCCAAATAGAGCATTTCTTCAGTCTTTATGAGGTGCTTTTCAAGCTCTTCGCACTTTTTTTTAAGTCTTTCTCACTAGTCAGATTAGAAGAATTAGCTGATTCCTAATTTTCTTTTGGCGAATCCTTGACTACCAGAGCCTTGCTAAAGGTTGGGATAATATATGTCTTTCCATATAACTTTATGCGAAACTGGTTTTTATTTGGCTCGGAGATGCCTTGAACCTTTCGAATGTTTGACATACCAAAAAATAGCATTGGTTCTATTTTACCATTATCAATACGAACAAAATTTCCAATCACTGTGACCGTCTTATCTTCTTTATCCTTCCAGGTAACGGCACATCAGTATACCATCCTAATGAATCGGTGATATGCTTGGAATTACCCTTTATGGCAAAATTAGATGGTTTATCAGCCTTCTATCCAAGTGCTTTGATTGCTGGGTCATTTATACCACCAAACTCACTGCCGGGATCTAAAAAAGATTCGGAAATAGTTAAGTCATTTATATTAGCATTCAGATATTGTAAAGATAACAACCACTCATCTGATTTTTTTGATTCCTCCTTCTGAGTTTTTCGAGACAAGCACATTTTTCGTATTGGCGGTGAGAGCTTAGACAATAACTGATCATATGTTTCAGGTTGGCTAGATTCTAGAGATAAGATTGCATTATCACCAGCCAACTTATGCAAAGTGTCTCTTGGCTCATTTACCTGTTTTTTTTTACCGGTAGATCATAGCATCTATTTTGTTCATACCATCTATTTTGTTCATCATCATTATAACCATACCCATCATTTTCCTCACCATCTGAATCGGGAGGAACTATAGGTGTGAGAGGCTTAAAATAAGTCTGATTAAAATTAGAACGTGCTGTCTCTCTTTTGGGACAACTACCTTTACTATAACCTGGTTCTCCACAAATATCGTATTTATGTATATTTAGTTTCTGAAATTGATTTGTTAGTTGATTTACAGCATTACGAGTTTCATTTATCCCCTCCTCTACTCTATCAATTCTAACAGAGACATTGCTTCGCTGTAGACAAGGTCTTTGAAAATTTTTTGCAGGATAATCTGCGTCTAGTTCAGCCTTATTAAGTACATCTATATCTTTTAAGTATTCTGATATATAATAATTCTTGAGACCTTCTTTGGTCTGTAATGAAGATGGTGGACCTCTCGGTTGTCTAACTGGTTCAACAGTTTGTGGAGTAGATACTTGCTGAGCCATTTGCGATTGAAAATCAGATTTTTGCTTTTCTAATAAAGACTGGTGTTCAGTTTTTTGCTGTGCTAGTGCGTTTTGAATTGCTTTTTGCATATCTTCTAAAGAAATTCCATGTTGCTGTGAGGTTGAAACAGGTGAAGATTCATATATTTGCTGAGATGCTCGATTAGATACTAGCAGATCAGATATTCTATCTCTTTTATGTCTAGCAATTTGTCTTAACTCTATCTTATAAAGATTTTTAGCTAATTCATCTAATGGCAAATGTTCACTAATATCCTTAGCATTTTCAAACCATGAGAGTGGAAGAGCATCTAAAAACTTTCTACGTAATTCTTCAGCCTATAGTTGGCTCGTTTACCTATTCGTAATATTTTTCTATATAATTCACCTATAGTCATGTCTCCTTTTATAATTGTTCCATACGTCAAATCCTGAAGTTCCTCTTCTACTATAGGGAAATGAGTTTTTAGCCACCATATAGCTTGACCAAATCGAATACCAGCTACAACTACTATATTTCTAGCATTAGCATTTGGTGCATTTACAGGATTATTAGTAGGATGGCCACCTGCTATACGCTAGTCTTCATTCCAAGCATTTTCTACAGCTTTTAACTTGACTATTGCATTTCCTGGTTGGCCAACAGCCTCATTTAATGCATTAGCTCCTATCTGTAATGCAGTTCACCCATTTACTACAACTAAGTTAGCCTGCTCTGTATTATCAAATAAGTTAGTTAGCTCCCAATTCTGCTTTGTAGTAATCTCATCATTGAACCATTCTAAAGTCCTTCCTCTTATACAGACTCTTAAATGTCCTATTGCATTATCTCTTCCTGTTGGAGGACCTCCTGCATTATCATTTGGATCTATTTCCCGATTCTGCAAGTCTAGTCTAAGTTGCGCAAAAAAGTCTGGGATACTATCATCCCAGTCAAAATATAGATAAGGTATTCCTGCCATGTTTACTTGATTAGGTGGATTATTTTGTAGCACTAAAATTTGTCACTGCAAATTTAAATTATTCTGGTGCTCTGCTTGGGTCTTATTTTTCCATTTCTTATATCGCTCATAAAGCCTATCCCGATTTTACTCTAATAAACCTATATCTCCTCTACTTCACTATAGATGGTGGGCATTTCGCTAATATAGTAATTGTAAGGCAAATTTTTCTTGTACCAGCACACCTATACGGTTTTGCTTTTTCGTTATCCTATCTAGCATTCTGTTAACCTGATTTTGAGCATTAGTTCGCAACTGTTGAAGGTCACTAACGACCCTATCCATCCCCCTTCGGCAAGTTGCCTTCGTATAATTTTGTTATCTCGCTCAGCCTCAGCATCATATCACCTTCTCTTCTCACGGATTAAATCTTGCTGTAAGGTAGGTTCTTTTTTTCGAATCTGCCTTGTGGCCCTTTTTACTTGATCAGCCATGATCGCTCTAGCTGTTGATTGATTATCCACAAAACCATCTATGGCATTCGCTAGCTCTATAATTGTGGCTATATTATCATCTGAATTATACAAGTTCAGAGAATTTCCTCATTCTGGCAAATTTTTCTGTGATGAGATAGTCTTGATCCGGCATCGCAATTTTTATACCTGCTCTTCGGATTCTACCAACCGATTTTCTAAGGTAGATATATATTTTTCCTTATTACACACATCCTTTTTGGCCTGACATAGCTTATTTTTTAGACTGGAAATTTCAGATTTTAGCTCTGCTATCTTCTCTTCCGAAGCATTCTCAAGACGCTCTATTTCCCTATTGAGAACTTGGATTTCTTGTTCACACCAGAAATAATCTCGCTCCAGTTGGTTAATTCGACTTTCATTCTGGCGGTTAAGATCTACTTCTGTTTGCAATTCACTACGAAGATAATAGTTTTCCTTCTCCAGTTTAGCTTTATATTCTTCACATGTCCTTTTCTGTCTTGGATAAGGCCTCTGAAATGCTATTCTTTTTTCGTAGATATATAGAAAGATAAAAGAACCTTTAATTTATATAGATCCTCAAAAAGCGCTTGATCTTGACCAGTATCTTACTTTGCAGAAGTACAAGGAAAAAAGTATTCTCACTAATGAGAAGAATTCGACTTCATAGATGCCAGTTCCTTTTCTGCCTCCTGCACCTGCATCTTCAGATCCTCAACTTTACATCGTAATCTTTTATTTGCAGTAACCTGCTCTCTATATCCCCTTTCTATATCTTGCATGAATTTTCCAAAAGATCGTCTATTATAATCGAGCAGGTGCTGAGATAGCACTTTAAGCTTATTCATCACCCGACGATTATTCTCTTCCTCATGATCATGGACTATTTCTTCAGTCTGGACTCCATTATCTGTAACGTATATAGCTAGTAATGCTAAAAATACATTATATTCTGGCCAGCTTCGTGGGCGCAATAATTTTTCCTGAGCCATAGTTTTATGTTTCTTCTTATTTAACAAAATCTCATAAACCTCTAATGTGTGCCTCAAATAAGATTCAATTCGTTCAGACTTTCTGGAAATAGATTCTAGTAGAACAGAGTCTTTAGAATGGTGCAAGAGTCTCTCACACACTCTCTTGACAAGACTTTCGGGTAGTCTATCAATAATATATTTATAGTCGGAATGGAACATTATAATAGATATAGTTTTGCGCAAAAAAAGTTTGTACGCAAAATTCATCTATAGTGGTACTATTTTTACGCGCCTATATCGCGGGTTGCATCACATCTGGTAAGAGATCTATCAAATCATGTGAATTTGATCCTTAACTACTGTAGTTGATGGTTTTTATCATGTGATACAGATAGTAAATTTTTTATCAATTCGTTCTGTGTTTGCTTATCTTCCAATTTCGCAATTCTGGCTTTAAGCTCAGCATTCCTGGCTTCAATCTCAGTAAACTTCTTTCTAAGTTCGGCATTCTCGACTTCGAGCCTAACAATGCATATTTTTAATGAATCGGTCTTATCTATTTTGGATTGCATGCTAGCGTAATGTAGTATTAGTATAATAATATTCAAAAGTAAAAAATCACGTGTTTTCCAAGACCGCGCAGTCCCGCAAATTTGCCAAGAAAAAAAATATTATATAGTACACTTGCTTTATTATTAATATAACTTAATAAAAATTACATATATGAAATCTCTATTCTATGAATTTTTGGGAGTCGATACTGTTACTACCATTTCACTGAAACTATGTTCACTATCCCCAGAGTTGGAACTATATAATATTTTGTGAATTGTACATGCGACGGCCATTCTCAGAGTCATCAATGCATGTATAAGTGGGTATATGGCACTTGGGGAAGTCATATACAATGGAATTGTCGCTTCCTCTATTAAACAGTATTTATAGATACCTGATTCTTTTCGCATAGTATAGAGTTCTATAACATCACCTGCAATTTTATGTAAAGTAAATAAGGTTAATTATCATTCGTTAGCAAAATGCAAAATAAATTATAATATATACCAGCGATGTTAATGGTAAATATACTCAAATTCTGTCTCTTGGATGATTGATTGAATATTCTTTTAAGCTTAGATATATTTCTTGTAGTATCAATGGAGTCTTTGGAAAATCGTACCAACTTTTTGTAATCTCGTTGTCGTTTGTCTTGGGAGAAATTTGGTTTACCAGTTTCTAGATATACAATTTCAAGCTCTATGCTATTTCCTAGTTGTACTATGGTCATTTAGTCAGGCTTTCGTGCAAATTTACGAGAATCTTTTCATACAGCACTAGCCAAGCTTCCTCTCTCACCCCTATTGGAAAAAATATAATCATTATATTGTAAATACATGTTACTAAAAATCTTTTTTAACTTACCATATATCCCAAACAACTGGATTCCCAGATAAATCGCTCATCACTATGTTTATTAGAGGCGCAAGTATTTCACAAACATATGACTCTTCATTAACTGATTTCCCCTTCTTTGAATAGGCTTCGTATTTGGGTGATCTCCAAACTTTAAGCCTATAAAGCATTGTTAATTGTTAGAAATTCGTTTATCTTCTATGCGAGGAAATAAAGAACTTACAATGCTTCTAATATCTGTCTAGATATCGTTTGAAGCTTTTCAGAATTATCTAACCATCTCCCATATTCAACATTACTCAATTTATCATTTACATTAATCTTCGTTTTTTCATTATGGATGAACTCTTTACAGATATTCATTATCGTATCATTCTGATTCAGCCTATATTTTTGGAAAGGTTCCTTAAAAACATCACAAAACGATCCAGGCATCTTTGTAAAAGGTTTGGATTTGATATCAAGGACTCCGGAACATATTGGATGGTCGAATCCAAGGCTTTCAACATTTACTTGTTCTAACTCCATTTCAATTCTTTCCCACATAGTTTTTTCATAATTGGTGCTCTCATTTATGAGCTGACCAACATCACACTTTAAAAAATGCAAATTTGTGTTTGCATCATCAGGCCAAGTCTCCGCATTAATCACCAGAGCCTTCATTTCAGTAAGAGAATATAAATCTTCAAAGGCACTTGCAACCTAAATATAATTAACTTATCTTAGACTCAACATATTTTGTTAATTAAAGTGAATAACAATTCACGAGATCAGATTAGGTTTTCATTTTTATAAACTATTAAAAAATGCTAGCAATAAGCTCAATAATCAATATTCGGGCAGAAATAACTAGCTACTGTTATGCAGGAAGTGATAATATCACAACGGACATAACCCATTCACTAGCATACATGCCTTCTAGAAAACCTAAAAAAACAAGTCATCATATCCACATATTTATTATACAAAAACTCCGTCTTACCCGTTTCGCCAATTTTTTTCCAGTACCAAAACTTCAAAGCTTCTTATCCGCTCAGTATCCCCTAAGGAGACTTGTTCTAAAACTCGCTCCAAAACATTTTCAAAGTTCTCCACCTCCTTTCGAGAACGCCTGTCCATTTGCCCTGCTCTACTCATACAAATAATACTGTAGAGATTCTGACAATATCAAGGGGCTCTCTCGTTAAAAGGAATTCTTCCATGTTTTAATAGAATAAAAAAGTTAATATTAGTATAAAGCTTGCTAGGCAAAGTAAAAAATAATGTATGGTAGATTCCAATACCTTTTCACTATGCTGCCTTTTTAAATGTCTTGTATTTCCCAATTACGTCCTCTCTAACTCACATTCATGTTGGGGAAAGAGATAGGAGAGATACTTTACGCCAAAATTTTTGTTTAAGAGTAAGACATGCGGAATGTGCATTGTAGATCTCAACATTGCAAAGGTGTTGGGGAATATGCATATACGAACTTTTTTTATTTCACTTGCTCGACCGCTCAGTGATAAAGGCCTAGTAACATTATACAACTACACTTCGGCTAAAATCTAGCCTCTAGCATTGGAGGAAATAAACTCATAAATAAATGCTATTCAGATAGGGAAAAAATTCGAAATATTTTGGGGGATCGATTTCTTATGTGTGGAAATTAATTTGTTGCACAAGCAGTCACACAGAGTTACAAATGATTTGCGGTGTATCACTTATTACATCATATATATTTTAAGGAGGATCGAAAACGTAGTAATTTATGTCACATGCCATACTAGAATTTGACTTATATTATGATAATTAATAACAGATAGCAATTCTAACACAAATCTTCCTGAGTAATCAGGAGTGGGCCCGTATCTTACCCTATCCAATCGTCGCTCTAACTGATATTTCTTAGCTTCTATCCATCTACTAGAAGAACAATAAATATATTCCTCATATGGGGGGTTAATTTGACTAAATTAATTATTCCAATATATTTTGAGTAATATTTTCTAAAATCAGCATAAAACTCTTCGCAAGCTATAACATATTCTTCTTGCGTCTCAGGATTTTTTACCTTCTGATAATATCCAAGTATACCTAAGAATTTCTTTCTATCAGGAGTACTATCATTCCTCACCACCTCCCAAATCCGTTTTGCTGAAGATTCAGGTCTTTTCTTGTAATTCCTGTAAGCTCGCTGGATAACTACTGCATAGAAATTTTTAAACTGATATTTATATTGTCTCACAATCAAGAGCGTTTCATTAATCTTCCTGAAATACTTTATTAAAATAGTTATACAATATTGGAGGATCTAACCCAGAATAGGCAGATCATGCATAGTGTACTTTTATCCTGCATAAATTATACAAGTGATACATTTCACAATTATACTAGGCGATCATGTATGCAGATTATATAGCGTAAAAAAATAAAGTATAAGTTATACATTGCGCCTTTAGCTAAATGATATTAATCTTCAATAGTCTATAATTAATATATTTCTCAGTCAGTTAAACCAGTTAAACGAATGTGATTTTTGTACCATCTCTTAATCTTAATACGGGCTGATTAAGATAGTTTATAGACGATAATAAGTTATTTTGTTTAGCATATCAAGATGAGATAAATATTTCGTTTATGGTCTCATTTGGAGCCGATGATTGATAAGAAGTTGGTAAAATCGTTTCTTGTCTAGTAGGTGAAATATAAGCTGGCTTGAATTTTGGAGCATATGACATAGTATTTTCTGCTATAGTCATTTTAACCTGCTTATATGTTTCATAGCTAGTTGAACAATAATCAGAATCATATAATACTAATGCCAATTTATCCTTTTCTGAGTATGAAAGAGATTGGGATGCAAGCTCCAATTGGAGACGCTTCATTTTAGCCTCTTCTTGTAATATATACTGTTTATACTGCCAGATCCGAAATTTCCTCCTATCAATGTTCATTCGAAATAGTATTTCTAAAAATACATCTTTTCAAGTGGCTATCTCGATAGGAATCATCTAAACGAGAATTTTCAGATATGAAAACTAAGAAGTCACATACAATATATGTAATTTGATGGAAGACCATGGACTCTATCACTTCTTTCAATTAAATTTCTATACATCGTAATATATCCATTCTTAGAAAGAATTATATTCCCCGAAGAATAGTTATCTTCTAGTATTTTCCTAAATGAATCACAAATACAAGAGCACCACATTTCTGGTGTTTCGTAATCATGTCTTTTTGTTAAAGAGCGTAATCTTTCAAGTATTTTTCTATAATTTTCAGAGCCTCTATGAGTATTCCATGCATCAATTAGCTTAGAATAGGCTTTACTATCTAAATCCATATTAGCGTTTTGGTAGAATAACAGAATATAATAATTTTATTGATTTATAGTTTTTTTAGCAATTTTAGCTGATTTAGCAATATTATACTATAATAAATATCAGATTCATTTTTATAAGTAACTTTATTCGATTACAAGCATATCGGGATTATATAGAGCCATCTCTCAGCTTATATTTACAAATATATGCACGGCACCTGGCTAAATCGGGTTGTGGTATGACGTATATCATATCAGATATATCACCCTAGATCCTGGCTAAATCACAAGATGATCGGCCAATCTGATTTCAGATTTTTTCTTTAGCCAGATAGTCTTTGATCTAATGGAATTCGGGAAAATGATTAAAATGTACGTGTAAAAAAATATTATTTTTTCTGATAGTAGAGTCTGGACAAGCTTGTCTGAGCTCATCAAAATTGAGCAGAAGCTGGATCAGCATCTGGTTAAATTTATCTCCCAAAACCTATGCGAAGCGCCTATGGCTATTTCTGATAGATACACATATGAGCTCAGGTTAAATATATCTCCGAAAGCGCTATATATATGACTAGATTATTTTTCTGATAGTAGAGTCTGGACAAGCTTGTCCGAGCTCGTCAAAACTGTGCAGAAGAATGAATTATGTGACATAATACAGTATGTCAAGTGATAATTTATAGCACAGTACTTCACATATTTTACGAAATTATTTATTGCATATTCCAAATGTATTACACATACTCATACATATTCGCAAAGCAAATAAAAATATAAGCCCTGAATAGTTGGAGCAGAACTTTATTAAATCGTTTTAACTAAAGGGTCCCAGAAGGACCAAAGTTACCATATTCTCCTAAAAATGATAGCTGAGACTGGACAAGCTTGTCCGAGCTCGTCAAACCTTATGCGTTAAGATTTCAGCCATTACATATTTAATTTCATCTACAGTTAGATTTAAGATGAATGATGGGGGAATAGATCTAATCTGGGCTATTTTTTCTTTACCAATAGTATTAAAAAGCTTATAAACCTTTTCAGATCTCTCTGTCCTTTTTCGCAAAGCTTCATCAGAGCATTTTGTCTCAGGAATCGCCACCCTAACCTCTTTTTTAACTACCACTTCAGATCCATTCTTGCCAAACTCGGGTTTTAATTCCTTGTATCGTTTAAATACAGCTTCCCCAAAATTAAAATAACTGAAAATAAGACCTCAAGATGCTTCTTCGTTTTTAGTTTCAGCATGATCAATTCTCTCAGAGAGTTGTAAAAAGCTACTTGCGCTTTCATTTATTTCTTCCAAGCCCCTACCACCATCGGGATTATCAGTTAATAATTCTTCGATAAGTTGTTTTAGTGTGCTTGATACCTTCTTCTTCCCACCAGTTTTTTTTGCCCTCTTGTTAGACGATTTTCTGGTAAATGATTTCCTAGTATGTTTTTTACTCTTACTGCTTGGGAAAACAGAGGTAGATTGCTTGGATTGAGCTGATCTCAAAGGAATTGTTTCTACTTCTTCGCCATCATCATCTTCCTCCGGCATTTCTTCTTCTCTATTCATATCCACGTCCATTTCTTGATTTGACACCTCTTCTTGGATTGGCGAATTCAACTGAAATTGATTGCTCATTCTCCTGACTATTGATGAAATACTCGAATGAGATGATACAAAAAATCTTCGTTTGGAGATTACAACCTCAACGGTTGCGGTACAATCAGGAAAAAGATATTTATTTTTTTGCATAAGTAGATAATTTTTCTCAATACATCCTCTATGATACGTATGGCCACAGGATAACACAGTAAATGCCTCAAAGTTAAGAGAAAGAATCTCTTTATCACATTGTAAGCATTTTCCAAGTTCTGTAAATTCTTTACCGCTAACAATTTTGTCTCCAAGATTTTTAAGAATGCTATAAGCAAGGTTTTGAAGGTTGGGAAGACTGGAGGAAGAAGACATCTTACTATTTCTGATCTTTAGGGTCTATGAATAAGCAAAGGAAAGTAAAAATACCCTTTTTATACCTCTTGTAAATTTCGCAGGAGAAAACATTTCCCGGATCTTCACTAGCAATTACACACCACATTTCGTCATCCATTAATCCCCCTGCAAATCAATAAAAGAATAATGAAAGATTAATGCCTCCAGCTAATGATCTCTTAGTGATTCCATATGTGAAATAAGAAAACTAACTATATTCGAATATTGTTTTGTTAGTATGATACTAGTGTGGCTGGAGACATGACTCAAAAAATAAAGTCGAAAAAAAATGTATATATGCAGATCTTACGTCACACGGCCCCTATTCTTTGGCAAGAATTTTACCGGCACATTTCAGGTGATTGGCCCACATGACAAGATTTCCATCTATGCTTTTACAGATACTATTGGGATACTATTCAAAGCCTGACTGAAAACTTGTATAAATTGGGTATGGGTTTTTTCTATTCTTTCATAAGATCATCAAGCCATATAGTGCTTTAGAATATCACGACGTAATAGCTCTTCACTGATCATCCTCTCGCGATCTGTTAGAAATTTACGATATTTCCTAGGATCTTCCTTCGTCTTTATTGCTCCACAATAAAATCGCATATCAACTTTCAAGATACCGCAGAAGGATTCGCCAGCCCATCTTTTCTTATCAGTCTCCGTAACGATCAAAAATTTCCCAGGATCGAGGCCATGCTCAATAGCATATTGGTAAAGGCATTCCATTTTATTTGGATTAGTCCTAGGAATCGGCGTTCAAGAAGATGCGGATGGTACACTTGCTTGAGATTTGGGCGAATCGACTGGACCGATTCTGGTTTCAGGATTTTTGGTTACATGATTTTGGCCGGGGCCCCCAGCTGAAACCTCAGTCATGTGACTTGATACTTCTTCCACATTGTTATCATTATGCTCAGAGAAATTATCCCGCCTTTCTGAGGCCTCTATGATATCTTGAACTTTATCATTAGTCAACTCAGAAATAGAGTTCGCACTATATGTAGTAATATACTTAATATTCCCTATGCCTAGCTTTTCAAATATTTTATATATCTTTACAGCTTTCTGAGTTTTCCTTTGTAAGTTTTTACGGGAGATTTCTGGGAGACATAATCCTGTATTTTCAGATCGTTGCTTTCGCAACTTGGATAGGTGTTCCAACATTTTATCATAGATTACTCTCTTTGCCTTTTTTTCACCTATTTTGCCTTTTCCATCTTGTACAATCACAGTAACCTGGGTTAAAAATTCCTTTCCATAATAATACCAGCACAAAATCTCTTCCTGATTAGCACGAATTGCACCATATTCGGCATCATCCGCTTTATTGAATAATTGTGCTAGAGAAAGCAATGAATCTGTAGATAAATTCTGGTTAAGGCTCTCAATTGAAATCACATCACAAGGAATGGTTTTGTCGCTCGATTGGGCATCATCCTTATTACCGCCAGCTATCAATTGTACGATGTTTTCTGCACCTTTCTTCCTATGGCTATTTTGGCCGGGGCCCCGGCTGAAATTTTAGTCACAGGATTCGATACCTCTGGTATCTTTTCAGAAGTGGAGCACCCGGTGTCAGATTCTTGATCTTGGTTAAGAGATGCTTGCTCTGCTTTGCTAAGTTTCTTTTCCTTATTGTGTCTCCTAATATCTTCACCAACGATTTTCTTATCAGCCTCAAGCAAGAAATTAAACACCTCTTTCTCCTCTGATGATTTTTCATGATGGACTGCACCCGAATTGGTGAAGGCGCTAAAGCAAAGTTAGATGAGTTATTGTTAGGGGTATTATTTCCCTTACCCTGAGTGCCTTCGGCTGAGTCATTTCGTAACTGATTCTGTTCCACTTTTGTGAGTCTATCTCTAAACTCAACATTCTCGGCCCTGAGTTTGGCAATTTCAGCATCACGCATCTCATTATATTCCCCATTCGCTCTTAGAACCTCGGTATGCATGCGCTTAAGTTCGGCTATTTCAGCATCAGACACTGAGAGTTTTCTTTTAAGATCAACTCTCTCAGCATCGAACTCAGAGATCTTTCTTCTAAGATCAGGTATTTCGGCATTCTCAGCCTCAAGTTCAATGATACGCTGTTTCAATACTTCAAGCTCGGATGACATGATCTATATATAACTAATACACTGTATATAACCATTCAAAATAAAAAAAATATTATGTGTTTTTGACCGGGGCCCCCGGCTGAAATTTTTTATTAATAAATACAAATGTTCGGGACTGTGCCCGTGATACATGACATCTAGGCATACGTACAGTACGTACTGTATGTATATGTATATAATAACGATTAAAGAATGTTTGCGCAAATTACGTAATTATGAATCATTTTTTGTGTTCTGACATACTAACAAATCATGTGCCGTAAACACCGTCAGAAACAATGTTTCTGTCAAATTTGTAAACAAGATAAGAAGAGTTTGTATAAAAAGGTTTAATGATACGCCGTTTATGATCATGATCATCGTAAGACGTCTTTGAGATTGACAGGATCAATTTTTACATTGAAATCTTCAAAAAGGCGACCGCAGGAAGACAATGAGTTCTCAATTTTGACGATGTACAGTGCAAAAAATTTAATGTCGTGTTACATTTGACATTCGTGATACAAAAATTGAGAATTACACTTTAAATAGAGGATACATTTTTGTCACTTCATAAACATTTCCTTTTTGTTTTAGGTTGCTGTCAATTACTATTAAAACGTTTTTTGAAGGCTTTAAAAAGTAAGAAACAAATTCAAATTAATTTAATACTATTTTTATTTCTTGGATGAACTATTTCGAATTTATTATTAAAAAAAAAAATTTTGGAATCGAAAATTTCTGACAGGCCTTACAGTATAAAAGTCACGCGTGGGTCATAATTTATGAATGAAGTCAGGCGATAATGGCTTGCTTACCGAGCGATTGCCTTTCCAACATCTTCACTTTCTTACAAGAAGATAAGATTGCACTACGCGCTTCGATATTGGTGAACCGTCAATGGTGCGAATATGCTATCAAGCATTTATGGAAGGAGCCATTTCGTTTGGCGTTGGCTCTGAAGGAAAATATTGATTATGGTGTTCGAGATCGCGCAAAAACTGGCATGCTAACAGAAATGTTAATCATTAGCTTGATTAATAATGAGGATAAGACAAAAAATAATATTTCACAAACGCCTCGTAAATTTGCACTGATACCTATTCCTATCTTTAATTATGTCGCATTTATCCGCAGAATTGATCTTCAAGATTTAGGACTTGCTATGATAGAATGGTGTGAATATATATTTTCAAAAGAATACAGTCGACAAACAGATTCGATCAAAATTCGAAATGCTATTTTTGGTACATTATTGCAACGCAGAGTCACGAGATTTACATCAAACAAACCTTACAAAAAAGATAAAATTTTCATTAAAGAAATAACGGCAAGAATCTGTAAACTTTTGATGATACAAATTTTGAGACTTGATTATATTTCAATTGAATCAGCTAGTGTTAGTCCGAGAGTGAAGCTCTCAGAAATTCTTGAGGCACATTTTGAAGAAAGTTCACAATTTTCAGATATAACAAATGATTATATGGGAATCGTTTCATATCCTGGAGCTGAGAATTGCTTATCACAAGTTGTAGATTTTTCATGGAGAGATACTTGTCCAAGAGCAATTCAATTTGTACGCGATCTTTCTTTAATAGCTAAAAATTTAACAAGGATCGTATTCGGTGTAAGATCACATAAAAGTCCAGAAGAATCTACATTAGCTATGGCAGCACTTCATACTTTGATTGAAGCTCAAAATGCATTAAGAGAATTCGAACTTTATAATTTCTGCATAAATGGAGCAAATTTAATAAATGTTCTTAAACAGCAAAAAGATACTTTAATTCGACTCGTATTCAAAAATTTTATTGTAACAAAATTGGAATACATTTCTGAAATTGGAAGTTTAATCAATCTTGAAGAATTAGAGTTTGTAGGAGGAACTCTTGAGAGCAAAGATTTTTGGCCAATAAGCATAACAAGATTCCAAAATTTGAAATTTTATCAAGTTGATAATATAATTCCATCATCCATCAAAACAAAAACTAATTTAATTGATCAAAAATTAT
>CAJVPY010000555.1:0-25840 GCA_910591965.1 Dentiscutata erythropus | reverse complement strand
TTTATATCTTTTTAGAGCTCAAATCTTCAAAACCAAAGGTGGTGTTTGTGGTGTTTAGAAGAACCAATAATATTTTGGTTACATGGTGCTTGTAGTGTTTTAGGTGGTGTTTGAAGTGTTTTATATATTATGCGACTCTTTGTTTTGTTTCTAAATTGTTCATAATGTTTCTAAATTATTCTGCGACTTTCTATAACTTTCCTTTACCCTCCAAATCTTTCTATAATATTCTGTAACTTTCTTTTTCTATATAAACAAATAAAAACAAATAAACATATACAAATAAACAAATAAACAAATAAACATATCAAAACAAAATAAACAAAACTAATCAAAACTAAATAAACAAAAAAAAATACTAAAACTATCTACAAACAATATCAAAATAAAAACAAATAACAAAAGAAAAAGAAAAGTCAGGTAATATCAGTAACAATATCAAGCCACATGTGTCTAATTTAAGTAGTCTACTCAGAGCATTAGTACTATACTAGAGTTCTACACTATTTGCTATACCTGTATTCTAACTCTGAGATACCTATTTAAATCTCTAGTTCTAACTACTGTTACTAGCTCTCTAATCTAGAGTAATTCTCATTATACATATATAGATTTTGATATTTATCTTTTGTGGATTTTGCACTTTATCTTAGAACTTGCTAATCACAATTTGGAAATAAATCTCTATCTTAAGGTTTACTAACTATTTATAGCTTATTTATACTCCAGGTAAATCTAACAGAGTAGTATATTTCCTACACATGTATTCACCTGCATGTTTTTATAATTTCTTTCTAATTAGTATATATTAATATACTATTCTCTATATGTATCTTACACCACCTTTTGGGGTGCTGCTGTTCTACAGATATTTTTTAAGTACCAACCTTCTTAATTAGATACCCATTACATACTCTTTGCTCTTATTTGGTTTACAACAACTCTAGTATCTACACTTGAACTATTTTCTTATCTAGATTCTTTATAGGTTCCTTTCTTACTCCTAGCTAGCAACCTAAAAGAGTTAGTTTGCCCAGGCTTTAGATGCTTAAAGTTACCCTTCTCTTAGTCTATATTTCAAAGTATATGTTTTTTCTCCTGTGCATCAATTTGGTGGTTTAGCTGGTGTGTTCCTCTACTTAAAAACTTGATTACTTAGTTCTCCAATCTTAGACTCTAGTTTAAATTCAGCCTTTCTGTAGTATCATCAAAGATCACTGCTATCTTCAAATTTGAAACTTTCCAAATAGGTTTTTGGTTATTTTAGTTTTTTAGATTTATTGTGCCAAAGCTTTTATTACTAGATAGTGTGACTGAAGTTATAGATTTAGTTCTAAATCCAAATAATAATTATAACCATCAACTATAATATAGATCTATTTTTCAAAATTGTTATTATAGGATTTAAACTCTAGACCTGCTATTTAGAGAAGGTGATGACTAAACTACTACACTAAATTACTACACCTCTTTTTTTTAAATATAAAATTTTAAATATGTTGCAACTCCTATTATAGCTCAAAAAGGTTATAAGCAATATTTATAGCAAGCAATACTACTTAATTGAAATCTTTATAACTTAATTCTGAGTAGTACTCTAGATCCAGTCTGAGTTTGGTCTAGTTTGGGTTTGGTCAGAAACCGAACAAGACTCAAACTCTAAATTTTATTAGTTTTAAACTTCAGACCAGACTCAAACTTAATTATAAGTCTAGTTCGGGTCTGGTCTAAAGTTTTCAAACTAGTTTAAGTTCAAATATATATTTTGTAGCTTATCATATAGTAAATACCAATACCTTTCTGACACAACTATGTATTGGCAATTACTATTTCCCTTTTTTAAACAACTGTTTTTACAATAAACCTTCTTAATAAAACTATCTATCTGATTATTATTTATCTGAAAAACACTTTCTCAATAGCTACCTATTCCCAACAAACAACTAATTACATTACTAACAATTACTACATCACAATAATCACTCTTTCTCTAATAGCCACTCAACACTACCTGACTACTCTTTTTCCAATGATCTCACCTTCTTCAAAACTATTCACTACTTCACTATATAACACTTTTTGACAATACATTTCTAGCAACTTTTATTTTCAATATACTTCTCATTACAATACTTCTACAAAATTATTTCCTTTTAACTACTCAAATTATTATAAAAAAAGCTGTTTAAATTAAACCTAATTTTTTTTAACTTCAAAATTTTGCTGCCCTAATTAAATTTTAAGATAACAAATATACAAAGTTTGTAAATTTTGAGTTACAAACTATGTAATCTTAAAATTTAGTTGGATAGGTATTTTTAAGTTAAAATTTTTTTAATTAATTTTTATTTATTTATTTTTTTGTTTAAAATAATGATTTTTTTTATTAAAAATTATTTTAACTCTATTTTTTTATTTAACTATGTTTTTTTTTTTACTATTTAATCATAATTTCTGGGACACCTGCTCATTATCTAAAATTTTTTGGGTTATTTGGTAAATTATCAACCTCTTCTGAAACTACATTGTAGTCTTCAGACCTTCAGTCTAGAGGCAGTAATGTAATTTCCAGAAAGTTAAGTAATTTACCAAATAACCAAAAAGATTCAGATTATGATAATAGTTATTAAAAAAAATTAATTTAACTTTTTTTTAACTTAAGTTAGTTTATTTGTTCTTATAATTTATTTAGATCATTGAGTTTGTAAAGAAAGATTTTAAATTTTATAAGATTAGTATTTAAGTTAACTAATCAGAATTAAGCATACTTAATACTAATATTTTGAATTGAAGCAAGAATGTATTGACAAATGAATACAAGAGAAGAAAAAGCATTAATAGATATGCTTACAAGAACACTTTCAAGGCTTCTTTTAGTCTTATAATATAAATACAGATTAAAAGAATAAAATGTATTAATTGATACACTTTTAGAAACAATCCCTGAAAAAATTAAATCTTTGAGAATGATTTGATCTAGTGAAAACTAACCATCTAGATATTTATTAATATAACTTTTTTTAATATTGAATTAATATCCAGATGAATTTATTGAGAATATTCAAATACTTCTAGTAATTTGATATATTATAATTTACACTTTTATTTAATTTTTTTTATTTTAGATTAAAGACTGAACTGATAGTAAAGCATTTAGCAGATACACTTTGCATGTTTACTATGCAATTTTATATTTAGATAAGATTAAAATTTATAATAAATATTTTATATAAAACTTTTTAGAAATAAGAATCATAAATTACATGAATAAGAAATTAATAATAGATTATTTCAAATATTTTGATTAGGACTAAATTGACTTGAATAAAAGATTGTTTATCAACCAAATTAGTACAAACAATAAACTAATAAAACTAATAAAATGTACATGAATTGTTTTTGAATACTTTGATTAACTGAAATAGAATAACTTAAAAAGTAGTAAATTTTTTGGCATATTTTAGACTATACTTGCAGACTAATTTAATATAAATATAAAGAAATAACTTATTTTAAATATATCCACCATTATAATCATTCACTAAATCAAGTAAATAAGAAATCAAATTATGTGTAAATAAGCACTATTTATTTCACAATAGTAGAAATAAAAGGTAAATTTCTAGTTATATGAAGTCCAAAGTGTCTTATATAGCTGAAGATCTGCACTTATTTTTCCACAGGTGAAAATAAGAATGTTTAGATCATATAAATTGTAGTGATTTTAGTTTTTTTCTTTTAATCTACAAATTTCACAATATTAATAATGAGATCAGTATAGTATGTTTTAAAATAAATATCTTACTCTTTTTTACTATATAATTTGCCTATCCAATAGGGATGGCAAAAAAAATGTTTTTTATTTTTTTATGTTTTAAAATATGTTTTAAAACATGCTTTAAAACATTTTTTATGTTTTTTATTAAATAATATATAAAAATATTTCATATGAAGTTACAATTAATCTAAGTTCTATTTTTAATATTAAACTTTAAAATTAAAACTTCACATATATATATAATTCTAGCCAGGTGCTATTAGATATTTAAAGTAGCAACTTCAAATAGGGATGGCTAAAGCCAGGTGCATTTATATGTTTTTGATTATTTAATTAAAATTAGGACAAGGGTTAGTTAGAGGTTAGGGTTGGGGAGTTCTTAGAAGTAAAATTGTCTTCCCGACATTTTTTATTAGTGCTTCAGACACTCGTTTCTTGTATTTTCGACGTTTTTCACTTTTTTTCTTTGTTTTTGTCTCGTCGGGCTGATCAAATTTTATATTTTGATTGGCTGTTAGTCACGTGAACGCACCTGGCTTTAGACGGTCCCTATATAAGGCAAGGCTTGAACTTTCGATTTTTTTTTGTCTTACCTTCACCCGATTCATATTCGTGGCCCCCGATCCATTCTTGTGACAGCAAATCGTTACTTTAATAAGATGAGATGATCTTCAAAATCAACCAATCATAATAAAGCCCGCTATGCTCCGTGTCCCTGCATTCAAGGTGTATTTGTGGATCGTAATACAGTAATAAGTAACAATCAGTCGTAATAAGCAATAATAACGATAAGTACTGATACGTAAAAATATGTAAGGGTAAAAAAAAAATAAGTAATTATTGCTTATTTATTACCTTGCCTATCTCTAATATACAGTACAGTACATCCAAACGGATTCAATGGCGGTAAAATTTTTTGAAAAACTTTCAAATAATTGTCTTGAATTTCTTGATGATAAAGAAAATTTCAACGTAGCCATTAATGTTGGCAACTACCCAAGTACAAAAATATTCCGGGCACATTCAGTAATTTTGAGATACAGATCCTTATATTTTCGAAATGAATTGACTAATATCGATAAAGATGAGGATGGTATTAAAACAATTAATTTAAAAAATGTTTCTATTCAACAATTTGAAATTATTATCAAGTAAGTTATTTTTATACCATACTACATATGATTCATAATTTTACAAGATTTTACAAGAAATTTAAAATATACCATATATTAATCTTATTCTTATTTATATTAAGGTATATCTATGGAGGAATAATTTTGCTTGAAAACCATGATACATCATTTATTTTTGAGCTCATGCTTATTGCTTATGAATTTCTTTTTGATGAATTGGCCAAACAATTTCAAACTTATTTAGTTGAAAAGGAAGCTCATTGGCTACGTTTACATTTTAATCGAATTTATCGAAAAAGTTTTCAGAATAATAAGCTTCAAGATTTACAAAAATGGTGCAATAATATTTTGGTAAAGTACCCTAATAAGATTTTTGATTCTGATGAATTCTCCACACTTCAAGAAAATGCTTTAGTCTCACTTATTAGTCGAGATGATTTACAAATGGATGAAGTAAAAATTTGGAATCATGTTATAAAATGGGGAATTGCAAAAAATCCTGGTCTACCTTCCGATCTTAAAGACTGGTCCAACGAGAATTATATCGCTTTAAAGACTACTTTACAAAATTGTTTACCTCATATCCGTTATTTTCAAATGTCTGGTAATAATATTATTAATAACGTACAACCTTATCAACAAATTCTTAAAAAAACTTTGGAAAGATATCATGAAAAAATATATGACAAATGAACCAATATCTTCTACTGTTCTTCCTCCTCGAACGATTTTAAATCCGACATTACCGACTAGAATCGCTGAACCATTTTCAACAGTCATCAATAAATCGCATGCAGCAGAAATTGCTTCATGGGTTGATAAAAAAGACAATATTTATTCAGTGATAAATAATCCATACGAGTTTAAATTACTTCTTCGTGGGAGCAGAGATGGTTTTACTGCAGCTTCATTTTGGAATTTATGCAATAAGCAAACTCATCTTGTTATAGTTATTAAGGTTAAGGGCACTGACGAAGCTCTTGGTGGATATAATCCTATTGGTTGGGATAGAAAATATAATAATAAATATATGTATTGCAAAGAGAGCTTTATTTTTTCATTGAAAAATGGTAATATTCAAATTTCAATATTGAGTCGTGTGAAAGATCCGAAGAAAGCAATTGGCAATTTTCCTGATTACGGTCCAGTTTTTGGAGCTGGTCTTGTTCTGACCAATAATTTTGATCTAGATCTTAAATGTTGGACTCATATGAAACCATACGAGAAATTAATTAGAAATATAATTACATATTCGTCATATTTTTCAGTAGAAGAATATGAAATTTTTCAAATTAATAAAAAGCTCTAAAGGATTATTAAGATTGTGAATAAATATATTACAAAACCGATTACTTTAACGAACATTTATAGTGAATTACAATCTAAAAACTTTAAATGTTAAAATTGGTTTAGAATTATGATGCTTAAGAAAATGTAGCAATTTTATTTAATTACAAGTGTAAGTGGGGCACAACTTTAAATTTTAATTTTATAAACAAGCTTTAGCAGAGATGTAAGCAGTTCAAGTTAAGGTTAATAAGAATTTGATGATATTTTTTTGGTATTAAGAAATACCATACGATTATTATATCGGTCTTTGCCTTGAAAATGACCTTATGGTATCATATATCGAAAGGTCATTTCCAAGGCGAAGACCCATATTTATTTGACAAATGCACACTCTAGTTATTTTATTTATTACTGTTGTAACAAAATTGGTTTACAAAAAAATTTTAAAAAATATAAAAAAAACGAATTACATGCAAAAATAATATAAAAAACTATTCTAAGTTTTATGTTCAGTGTTCTCAACGTCTTCCATAGTTTCGAGAAAAATTAATTTCGAGGTTAGCTTTGCCTTTAATTGTTTCCTTTTGAAATTAATTTTGTTTTTTCTTCATAATTTAATCTTGTTGTCGATTTTGATGAATTAAACGGATTTATTCCCTTAAACGGGCTTGTTCGTCATCCAATTCGTCTTTCGATGCTTTTTTGATGTTAAATTTGGTGAAGTCTTTCTTTTAAAGTAACTCTCGATGGTGTTAGACATTTTTTGTTTGTATGTTTTTTTTTTTGAAATATAAAAATATCAAAGATATATAATTATTTATATAATTGCAAATACTCATATCTTCATACATAAATAATTAGCTAACTAGCACTTGCTCATGTGGTGGCTGCGCTGCCAATTATGTAATAGATTTGTAGACAGCATAACTGCATATAGTATAATTAAGATTGTTTATTCGAAATTTATTGACTTGACTAGTTTAAGCTTGGTTTTACATTTTTATGTTTGGTCTTGCTCCACTTGGCGAATTTAAACTCTACAATAGTTTTTTGCCCGTGCCTCTGGCATGAGAATTTTTTTTAAAAAATCAGTCGTTACCATAAAAATTCTGTTACAGAGCCTGCTATATATTCTGGTCGCACTCAAGCGTCAATCTCAATGTGATTAGCAAGTGATCGTAATAGCGCTCAAGCATATAGTGATCCAAGTTGATTAAATTTTTACGGCTAGGCTAAGCCGTTATATTTTTAATGGTTTAGCAGCTTAGCCTATAATTTATGAGATACGTGTTATTTCACCGACAATCACTTTAGACAGCTTAGTTCACCGACAATTAATTCGCAGACAAGTTCATTTTATCGACAATTGTTTCACTGACAGCTCATTTCACTGAAAAATATTTTTATAGATTACACTAATCTTAGCTCTTATTCTAACCTGACACTAACAACTAAGCTGTCAGTGAAGTGATTGTAGGCGAAATGCGCACCACCCTAATTTATGTTATACTGAATCATAGTATGTCTATTTAGTACTTTATTCAAAATAAGTAGCTTTTTAAATTTGGGTTACTTTAAATATTACGACTGTTTTTATACTATAGAATTTTAAATAACAAATTAAATTCTTGGGAACAAATAAGTATTGTATTCAGTCGAATAGACCAAAGTTTATATATTTTATACATTAAATTGAAATTTGTTTCAGATTTCAAAACTGAGTTTAATTAGGGTTAGGATAAACCCCTATTTTGGGTAGTTTAATTAACAAAAAAATTAAAAAAATAACAGATGTTACTGATTATCGAAATTCTAGTGAAGCATCAACTTCTGTAGTTTCTAGTACTCCATTCGCTGATTTCACCAACTATAATGACGGTGTCATTTGAGCGAAAACCAAGAGATGGTAAGTATTTGATATTGTTTCTTGGGCTTCTCAATTTTTTTCATTTTCCATAAAGACTTTTAATGCGTGAAGTAAAATAATAATTCGTTGCTGTCGAAAATAATGATCCATGGCAAAGCTTCTTGAATTATCTCTTTGAATACTCTATTGATCGTAAAATTTTCAAACGCAGGTATAAAAAAAAAGGTGGTCTGTTGTAAAATGTTTGTTGATTAAAATGAAAAATTCATTTAATGCCTTCTACTAATAAAAAAATCTTTATTACGTAATAAACTTTATCGTAATTATAAACACGCTTAATTAATTTTAAATATTTTCTGCCAAATAAAATTTATTCCCAGACACTTTTTGACTCATTGATTGAGGCGCTTGAGAGCGACCTAAGGATGATTTGTACTGATTTCTATGTGATTAAGTTTAGGTCAGTTTCTATCGTAAGAATTTTGTAACAGTGCCTACTCACTACTACAGTATGTGAGTGAATTTCCCAGGACATGTGATCTGTGACCATTTACGTACGTACGTTTATCTTCATTTTCACATGATCAAAATGATTGGCAAAATGTACAGGACACTCGTAACGGATGATAAATTTTATTATAAGAGGGAAAACTCCATTGTCAGTTATTAATATATTCGAAATTTATTTATGTGAAAAATTTCTCTTAAAGTAGTCGTTAGAAATATCTCAAATTAGCAAAATCTATACAATTCCGAATCTAAAGTATTCTGAAAAAATGAGCAAGGTCAAGTAAATATCCGAGATTTTCTTAAGGTAAAAGTATTAACTTATACACAACCTGTATGGACAATAAAATTTACGTATATCGTGAAATGAGTCACCTGACTATCTTCACCTCACAAATCGATTTATACATATTTCCTACAGTATTATGTTAATTCCAAAAATCTTAATATTATTTAGTTAATCTTAAATACGGCTTGTTTGAAATTGCCAGTAACGTCACTAGTCTTTAGTTAATTCTTTAAAGAATAGTAATCCATACAAAATAGCTATAGTTATATCATACAGTAATCATATAATAAGGAAATTTTCTGATTTCGAATGAAATAAGCAACAATGTTTATTTTAATTAAAACCTATATTTTAAAGAAATTACAAATTTTACCTTCAGATGCTTCTATTTTAATTTCTGATTTAGAAATTTAGTACATGAGGTTTAATTAAATTCTTATTTTATTAAAATAGTTAAAACACTTTGAGTATAAATATATTATATAGACTCGTAAAAAACAATAACAAAATACAGTAAAATAAAAAAATAAAGTTATGAATACAAAAATTTATTAACTTAATTCAAAAAGAAATTATAATAATTGCAAATTGTAATTCAGTGTCTAAGTGCCCCGCTTACGCACTTGTCATCTGGAAATTCTAGTAGGATGCTCCAAATTTATTTATTAGCAACTCGGCGATTTCAACAGTATCCTTGTCTAATTTAAGCTGGTTCTGAATATTAGGGTGGTAAGTCGTTTTGTGGGCCAGGATATATGAATTTTTTTTTTCCTATTTGATATAGCAATTTAGCATTTCGAATATTTTGTTGGCATTCAAATTTTTACTAATCAGGAATTTGAAAGTTAACTAAACCAGAATTTTCTGCTAATTTTTGAGTGATCTCTTGTATATTGATAAGTTTACTTGTATATATGTGATTAGAATGTCGAGCTTCAACAAGTGAAAGCCTATAGTTATCAGCTTCTTCAAATTGTTTCATAATCATTTCATCTTCTTGCCATTCTATAATTTGAAAATAAATTTCTTTAGCAGTAGGTCGTTTTTCTGGATCAGAATCTATACATCGTTTGGCCAATTTTACGTAAAACTCAGGCACATGAGGATCAAATTCTGGTCTCAATCCGTTGCAAATTTTGATTGCAATTTCAGCATCAAAGTTATATCCATCATAAGGTCTTTGTCCTGTAGTTACTTCCCACATTATAATACCAAATCCATAGACATCTGCAGCTTGCGTTAATTGTTTTCCTTGTAAAACTTCAGGTGCAACGTATGGGAGTACTCCATAAATACCTTTATAATCATCTTTAACTTTTTTAGATAATCCTAAATCCGAAATATAACTAAGTTCAGAATCTTGTAAAATATTTCCACTATGAAAATCTGCATGAATCAATCCTATTTCATGAATATTATATAATTCATTTGTAACGCTTTCAAGAATTTCTATTTTTTCTTTCCACTGCAAAGTTTGCCAATTTTTTTGTAAATAATTAATAAGATTTCCACCTTCTGCATATTGAAACACCATCATATATTCTTTAGTGTTAGGGTTTTGAGTTAATCCAAATAGAAAAAGTAATACACCATTTAAATGACATTCAACCTGATTCACAAACTCTTGCAAAACATTATTTTCAAAAGTTTTGAGTGCAACTATAATAGATTCACGTGTATACTTTTTACAATCTAACCATTTTGCTTTATACACAATACTAAATCCACCTTGTCCAATTTTTTCAATATCGGTTAATTTATCAAATGTTATCCATTCGATCATATTCTCATAATTCAAAGTCCTAATTTGTATTTTTTTTACAAAATCATCGGTAACTTTATTTTTACTCGTCCACCCTTGAATTGTTATATCAGGATCACACATGAAACACCATTTCTCTCCAGTTTTGTTTTCTTTACAATTTTTGCAAATTTCCTGTTTATCATCACGATCGTATATATTATAATATTTTTCACTAAATTTTGCCCATTCGTCGTATTTAATATTTTTTTCAACACCATATCCAAGTCCATAACATAAAGTAGTTTTGAATTTTCCCATCTTGTTATCAAATTCTGCTGATTTTAAAAAGTATTCAAATGCTTTCTCTCGGTTTTTTTTGACATGAATACCTAAATGATAAAATTCTGCAACTTGAAATAATGCTTCTCCGTCATTTTTATTCGCAGCTTGTTTATAATATTCGAATGCTTTTTGCAAATTTTTATTAATACCTATTCCATATTGATAACACCATCCAACAAGGACCATTCCTTCGATATGACCCAGATTAGCAGATATTAAATAAAATAGAAAAGCTTTTTCATATTCTTTTTTAAAATTATTATAATGTTTTCCGAGTTTGAGGAACTGGTTGGCATTCTCCATTAAAATGAATTTAAGAACACAAGGATAATTTATATAATGTAGTATGTGTAACAAATTATAACCTTATGACAATTATCGTGTAGCCATGTTATTGATGACTGCACTAATATTTATACGGTTTACGTTTTTTTAAAAAAAATATCCTATATAAATTGATGACGTAACTGTACTAATGTGAAAAATAACATTGCCATCAATAATTATCTCACAGTAATATCGTTATTTGGTAGAGTGCGGAAATATTCTCATGGGTGTTGATGATGCACGTCTTGGATGTGTGCCAGGTTAATGGCGCAGTTAGCCTAAGCCACGCCGATCACGATCATGCAAAATACATACATACTGTACGTACGTACGTACGTAAGTAGTACGCACATACTGATTAAAATTATCTAACGATTGAAAAAGCTTCAACAAATAAATATTTACTGCTAAGCGAGAGGGAATTTTTTTTAAAAATGTCATATATCCAAATATTAACACAGTTCTAATTACTTGACGATTTTCAAGAACTTTTTTTGATGGATAGATTTTTTTGAATTTTTTTTTTTTTTTCGGATAGATTTTTTTTTTTGCTTGAATAATTTCAATGGGAAATGAAATTTTCTAATTTGATTTCTTTGATGACATTTCAATATTCATTAGATTTATACTTGGGATTCTTTATCTGAAATTCTAAAAATGATGCTTTCTTAACCGTATACATATTTAATCAAAAACTTTAATCAATTACCATCTTATCGGACTTTAAGATACCTCAAGTTGAACTGGATGCATTTGTTAACATAATATTAACAGCAACGTGGATGCTATATGTATTAAAAGTGGTGCTATGATACGTGTTTAGGTAGAATCTGTCAAACGTCATAAACTGGAAGGGTCTAGTAGAGTAAGAAAGTTGGGTACTAATATAAATAGAATGAAAGAAAATGTTGATTCTCAAACTATTCCGTTCTGAAAAAAATGAAAAGTTAATAAAAAAGAACATAATTTGGGTGGGAACGTTGCAAAAAATCAATTGAATTGAATTATATTAGTTAAAAATATTGTAACTGAATTTATTTTTAACTTATGCATATTTTTATATTCTTGCTAAACTTGTGAAATTTAATTATCCAACTTAATAATTTCGATCGCATTAATAAATCACGCATTAGGTGTGGCTGACTGCGCCACTAACCTGGCACACATTCAAGACGTGCTAATAATAATAATAATAAATAATACATAATAATAAAAATAAATAATAACTTGTGCATACATTATCGAATATGAATATATTGTGTTGTACTGAAGATAATTTGGTACTGTATTATATGAAATTTTGATACAGTAGGAAATTTTAAACACAAATTTTTTGTAAGCTATAAATTACGCAATTGTTTGTTTTTCTTCAATAAAAAAAAAAAAAATTCAACTATTTTATTAAGTAAAAGTATTTTATTTATGCACTTCCAGAATTCCTTTTGCGAGTAAAAAAAATCTAAAAAAATAAGTGCCTCTAACGCAACCAAGATTTTTGTTCGGTACTTTACTTTCAAGAGAATAAGCTTACTTTTGTTTGATATTTCAAGTTCATTTTTATTGATACTGATACGTAATATACAATATTGCAAATAAATAAAATGATACTGCAAATTGCTAATTAATACAATAATTAATTCAAGTTCTCAAAAGCTATTTTTCCGAAAGAACATAATTAATCAGTATTACGTTTTTTCAGGAAAATAACTTTCGAAAATCATACAGTAACTCTGATACAATACTGCAATAGGTGCTAGTTTGCTGCTGAAAATAAATATTTCCGCTAAGTCGCTAAATAATTAGTAAATTTACATACACTTACAAAACAAACCAAAAAAAAAAATTCAATGTTTATTTGGGGTCTTTGCCTTGAAAACGACCTTACGGTACATGATACCGTAAGGTCATTTTCAAGGCAAAGACCCATTTTCTTTTCGAATTTTCGTATAAAGTAGGTATGTTTATTTCAATCAAAAATTTTAATCGATCACATGAAATTGTTTACTAAAAAAACTTGAAAAGTGCTAAAAACTTAAAAGAGCAAAACGTTAGTATTAAGCATATTTCATAAACATCTTAATTCATAGACAACTAATTCAGAAAGATCTTACAGACGATCAATTCACAGACAAGGTCATTTCGTTGATAATTTATTTCATCGATGGCCCATTTCACCAACAAGCTCTATCCTAAAATTAAACATTCGAAATAGTACCTAGAATTATTTTGTCGGTGAGATAAATCTGTCTGCACAATGAGCTGTTTGTGAAATAATTTTTGTAAGCCTGCCTATGAAATGAATGACCGAATAGAGAATAATTTGTGTACGGGCAAAAACATATCTGATTTCATCTTTGTCTAGCAACAAAAAAGAACTGATTATTCAACTTTTTATGATCCAAAATTCCAGATTATAAATTAAATCAAACTTATCTATTTAATGTCCAATAATGATTACTTATTTGAAATACTGCTATAATGCTATAGTTAAATCATGTCAAATAATATTTTGACAGTAATCAATTCTTCGTAATAGTTTAAACTTTTACTACATGATTGTAGAAATTTAGTAGTATACCGGAAGTAATTCAAGGTTTAATACAATGAATACGTCATTAATACTTAACACTTGCCGGCACTAAAGGCCAGTTAGAAAATCAGATCGTTTTAACACAAACAGACAAAGAGCTTTAATGATAATGATATTTATTATAATACCTTTTATCAATCTTTCACCCGATTTTTCATTGGCCTTTTCTGAATCTTCAATCGTTCATTACAGTATTTCGGAAATATAATGATATGGTGCAACAGAATTCTGGTATGTTACCATAATAGTCTTCAAGTACAGTACTGTATTTACAAATTATTATGGTTGCGTAATGATTTAGATAGGGTTATGTTAATTTTGAATTGGAATGTGATTTCATAGTGATTTGTGTTACTGTACTTACTGACTATTGTGTTAGTTTTGTATTATATTTGGAAGAGGAGTTACGTACGTATGTTAGGTTTGTACTGAGTTGGCCGTGACTTGTATAGTAATCGGCCGTAAAAAATTCGATTACAGTACTTCTCAATTAGGGAAGTTATCCTGCTCCAACCGGTTAGCTTGTGCTTAATACCTGTTGGAACTCTGCTCGGAGCATATTTATATAAATGTACTTACTAATAATTATGCTTGCATAAACAGTTTAATTAAACCTGCTTACATTTTAAAGTACTTTATTATTTATACGTATAACTTATACTGTATCGATATATTTATTATATCAATTATTAAAATTATATGATAATTGATTTTGTACGTACTGATAATCACTACCCTTAAAGCAAATATATAACAATAGATTTATAATATATGATTTTTTATAATGTTATTGCTATTTTTTTTTTTTTACTTATTTATGTTTTTTGTTTTTTTATTCTATTTATTAGTCTTCATTGCAGTCAATAATGCCCGCTTCATACCAGGTTTTTAAGCAGAAGCTTGCAGAGGCATTTTCTTTGGACAACCTGTTACGGGTTGGGCTAATTGTATTTTTAGCTTTTGAAAACATTTCTTCGCTTGGCACACTTGTTGCTTGCATGATCAAATAGTCTCTTGCCATTCTCGAAAGCCCTGAATAGCATATATTGGTGGATCGTGTCTTCCAGAATTCCAAGGGGTTACAATTTTCTTCAACGGCTATAAGGTATTCATCAAGAATATTTGAATTAGTAGTTAAATTTTCATTACGATGTTTTCTAAAGTAATTTCTTGGAGAATCATTGGTATCTTCATTAACAGATGAGCCTGGTTCTTTATATTGCTCATAAATACTATACAATAGATTACGCACAATTGTTATTGTTTCATCATCAAATGAAGGTAATTTCATATTTGGGTCTAATGCAACTGACACACTACAACAAGTTCAAAGAATAATCCAATAATCATTAAGTTTTTTATATATTCATCGTGCAAATTGACTATTTATTTGAATTTCACTATTCAATGCACTGTGTAAAATATTTAAAATTGTAGGAAATATCATGTGTAAATCCCCCATTGTTGGACAAGTTGACGATGATAAAATTAATGTTGCTTTTGCCATAGGCTCAAGTAATAGAACAATAGCCTAAAAATAACAGATAAGTTAATTGATTTTATTTTATTATATTTAAAAATATACAAACAAATATACTAACCTCAATTTCATGCTATTTAGTTTCATTTAAATACTGTTTCTCTAAAGCAGGGTTATCTTCAACAAGGTCATTGGTCATTTGACAAATTCAGAACATTTTTCAATCATATTGTATGTGCTGTTTCATCTCATCAATATGTCCAAATCAGGTACGGAAAAGGCCTTCCATTTGCTTGAAAGACCTTTTTAAGGTCTTTAAATAATGGTTGGGATTTACATATATAACTTATGAAGTTTCGCAACTTCGTAATTGAATTGACTACAACTTTCATACCCACAGAAACCACAAGGTTCAACACATGAGCAGCACAACAGACATTCTCAAAGTCCTTGTTACCATGTTCATTGCGAAGCTTTTCATGAAATAAATGTCCAAACACCTTTATATTGGCTGTGTTGTCAGTTGTTGCAGAAACAATTCAAGAGCCAATATTATAAACTGAAATTTCCTTCAAGATTTTTTTGTTTATATAGCTACTGGTATGTAGTTTATGAAGTGGTATCATACTTAATAGAATTCGTTTCATATTTCAGGTTTTATCAATCCAATAAAGAGTAATAGCAAGAAATCCAAGGTTGGTACAAGAGGTCCAAGCATCCGTCGTAATTGCAAATTTTTGGTGACTTGAATTAAAAAAATTAGCAAGTTTAATTTGTTTATCAATATATAAATTTAAAATGCTTTGTGAAATATATTGTCTTGATGGAAGAAAATACCATGAGATTACTTTATTAATAATTTTTTTTAAAATTATTATTTTTGACAATAGAAAAAGGCTGTTGGTCTGTGATAATCTATTTTAGAAGATATTGGTTGATTTGTAAAATCTTATCGGCACTGTAAAGTTTAACATTTGCCTTAACGGCTACTATAATTTCATTTCACCTCTCTAAATAGTTATTTTTAAAATGAGACTTAATAGTAGAGACCTGTTTCTATTGAATAAGGTTTATTGCAAAGTTTGCAATGTTGTTTATCACTGATTTTAGTAAGTTCATTCCTGAAAGGGTCCTTTTTTAATCACTTTGGAGGATTATTTGTTACCTCAATAAGCGTTCCAGATTCAAATACATTTTGAGACAAGATACTTGAAGAGGTAGATTCAATTAAATCTAATACATTGTCTTTGTCCATCAAATTGTAAAATTCAAGTTAAAAACATGTATGGAAAACAAAGAAAGAAATCACATATTTATATTCTTAATTAAAAAAAATAATAATAAATTGATTCATTAATTTAAAAAAAATCAAAGAAAATTAATTTTGTTCATCATAATGATAGTCATGCCACTTTATTAATTTTTAAAAAATTTAAAAAAAATTGATTTTTGTTCATCACTTTAAAATCACTTTAAAAAATCAAAGAAAATTGATTTTGTTTGTCATAATGATAGTAATTTTTTATTCATAATGATAGTCACACCACTTTAATTAATTTTTAATTAAAAAAAAAATCAAAAAAAATTATTTTCGTTCATAATAACGATAGTAATTTCATGCCAATTTAAAATTCACTTTTAAAAAAATCAATTTTTGTTCGTCATAATGATGGCAATTGTTTATTCATCGCTTTAAATTAACTTTATTAAAAAAAAAAATCAAAGAAAATTGATTTTTGTTCAAAATAATGATAGTAATTTTACACCAATTTTAATTAACTTTCATTTCGTCATAACGATAGTAATAGTAATAATTTAATTACTGGTTAATCAATATTGCTCACCTGATCTATTTAAAACCGGTTTGGAGCATGTTTTGATAATAAAAATTCTGTGACCATAAAAACTCGAGTTCCATTGGGTTCGGTTCCAAACAGGGTCAACCTGAGTTTCGGCAAGCAGGATAACATCCTATTCTCAATGGCATTAGTGATTTTAAAAGAGATATATTAATTTTGTATTTGAATAATCGTGATTGGTATAGAGATTTGCTGTAAAAAAAATTTGGTTGCTGTACTTACCAATTGTTGTGTTGGCATTGATGATTTAGATAGAGTTATGATTTGGATTCTCATGATTTGTAGTGATTTATGTAAAAATTGGTAAATTTGGCTACTGTACTTCTAATTATTGTGATAACATAAATGATTTTGATAAGAACATGTTAATTTTGTATTGAATTAATTGTGATTGATATTGAGACTTGCAATAAAAAATTTGTTACTGTACTTACCAACTATTGTGATTTAGGTAGGATTATATAGTTTTGTATTTGGAATTTATTATTATTAATATAGAGATTTACTATCAAAACATTCTATTACTATGATATAGGTGATTTAGATATAGCTATATTAAACCAAAAGCCACATCGATGACTTTAACAGTGACACCAAGAATGATGAAATTGACAACTTCAAAAAGCGACGACAAAAACGATGACGAAAACTGCAAACTCTACAAAAATCAAAGCGAAAGTGAGTACAATATTATTTATGTTTTACACTAACTAAAAAAAAAAAAAACAACAAAAGCAAATATAAAGTAATATATATAAAATTCTTATCATAGTTAAGTCAGGAATGATTTGAGAATTTATTAATTGATAATTTTACATTTTTAGTATGTACGTATGTACAGTACGTATATATAATTTCAAAATAAAGTTTACATGGCTGCTAGTACAGAGTAATGCATGTATCTATTTATGGAATCAAAAGTCATCGAACTTAAAATCTTATAAATATAACCTGAACAGAATTCCACCCAATTTTTGTTTCTTGCTAATCAGGAAACAAGGTCAGGTGTAACTCAAATTTTTCTTTTTAAAAAAAAAACAATCTGAAAATCAAATTTAAAAAACTACTTTCTTCACACTAAAATTTCAAATTTTGGTATATAAGAGTTTCTCAAAATTTTGGCATAGTTTACTTACTACTTTTATCACCAATCCTAAGTATTAATTTAAATAAAGGTAACATACGTATATACACACGATTTTGATCAGCAAAAAATCATTCCACAAATCTTTTAAGTGTTTCTACGCTTATTATAATGAAACTAGACTAATATTATGGAATTGAAAGAAAGAGGGAAAGGTTATTTTTTGAGGAGGGTAAATATGGGGGAGCAATAACAGATTTAACCAAATTTTTAGAAACTGAACCGAATGATACATTTGTATTGAAATATCGTGGTGTTTCATACGGTAAATTGCAAAAATATGAGGATGCATTTAAGGATTTAAATAAATCTGTAGAAATCGAATCAAATGACGTATTTTCATTACAATACCGAGGGGCAACTTATTGTATGTTGAAAAAATATGATAAGGCTATTGGATATTTAAGTAAAGCATTATAAATTGAACCAAATAACGCGTTCGAATTATGGAATCAAGGTGAAGCTTATTGCTGGATTGAAAGATTAGAAGAGTCACTGGTTGATTTAAATAAAGCATTGGAAATTGAACCAAATAATGCAAAAACATTAGGAAGTCGAGGTAAAACTTATTGTAATATGCGTAGATATGATGAAGCACTTTTGGATCTAAATAAAACGTTAGAAATTTCTGACTATAAACAAAATCTATCAGCGATAGGAGATCGAGAGTTAACTTATCTCGGTATTAGTGTTTGGACCCGAGTTATATTAATCCAGGTTAACCCGGATCAATACAAGTAACCCGGGTATAACCCGGGTGAAATCAGATACAACCATTTTGACGTAATCTGACCAATCCGGATTAATTCGGATGATCAGGTTTCTAAGAGTAATATCAGATATGCACTATTACGTTATTATTACTAAATGTTATGTTCTATTACATTATTGTTCTAAACGTTATGTTCTATTACGTTATTATTACTATATAATATGCATTTTACGCTATTATTGTGTTATTAATTTACTTCAGCTTTTTTTTATTTTTTTTAGAGCGATTGATTATGCTCTTTTTTTTTTTTTTTCTTAAATGCATATTCGCTATAATCTTTCTTTTTCACCATAAAAATGAGCCAAAGTGATATTTGTGATGACTTTTTTGAAGAGTCAAGTGATGATGTATCATTGGTTAGGTCTAACAGCTAAGAAACTTCTACAACTTATTCTGATCAACCTCGTGCTACAAAAAATAATAAATTAAACTATCCTAAGTCCAGGCGGCAATATGCAAAGTACAGTTGGGTATGGAAGCATTTTACTTTAAGCAAAGATGGAAATTTCTGTATATGTTCAGTTGAAATAGCAGCGTTAAGTGACAAGAAAGTTAAATGTGGCCATAAGCTTCTTTACAATGGTGGTACAGGAAATATGAGCAGCCACCTTCAAATTAAACATAACTTACATGAAAAGAAAAATAAAGTAAGATTTTATTGACTAGATTATAATATTTAGTACAATTAAAATAATACTTATTTTTATTATTTTATAGAAGCAAGATCATACTATTCAGCAAACACTATTCGAAACAATTGAACATTCTAAAACTAAATTACATAATGAACCACGAAATCAGGAAATTCAGCAAGCAATTGCTGAATGGATTATTGTTGATGGTTTACCAATCCATGTAACTAAAGGAAAAGGATACAAAAAGATGATGAGAATTATTGATCCGGCTTTTAAAATTCCCTGCAATAAAAAAATGAAAGGAGAAATGATCGTTGGTTATAATAATTCAATTGAAAATCTAAAGACATTACTAGATAGTACATGTAAATCAGCAGCATTAACAACTGATTTATGAACCTCACGAAGCAAGCATGGATATATGGGACTAACAGTTCATTGGTTAACAAGTGATTTTAAGATGTATGATTGTCTTCTTTGTATGGAACGTATGTCTTATCCTCATTCTGGCGAAAATATTATTGTTTTTATTAAAAAAAAAATAACAGAATTTGGTTTAAATGGAAAAATCACTTGTATTACAACAGATAACGGAAGTAATATGGTGAAGGCAATTCATTTATGGGATGGAGTTGTGTATCTGCCTTGTGCAGCACACACTTTGCAACTTGCAGTTGGTCGTGCTTTTAAAAAAATTAAAGTACATATTCGAAGAATAAAAAAACTAGTTCAGTTTTTTACTGATTCTCCTAAACAAAGTGAGCGTTTGGATGAAGCTAAACAAGAATATCAGCGGCATTTGTCAGTAACTTCTGTAAATCAAACAAATGTTAACTTAACTGATGAATTAAATGAATTTGATAGTGATTCAGCTGATTTGTTATCAAACAATCTAAATTCTAAAGAGCCTATTTTGGAAACATTGTAGATATAGAGACTCGCTGGAATTCTAAATTTTATTCTTGGAGACGATTACTAAAATTACGTAAAGCAATTGAGTGGTTAGCTGCAACATTACCCTTGTCTGATAACCAAGATGATCAAACTGATGGACAAAAGTTAAATAAACGACTTCTTTCACCCAATGAATTGGATTTGTTAAGTCAAATAGTAACTTTATTAGAGCCGTTTCAAGATGCTATGACTTATTTTAGTGGATCATATTATGCAACTTTATCAATTATTTATCCAGTAATTCAAGCTCTTAAATATGCATTTGTTGATCCTGAAGTAATTAGTGATGATAACGATGATAATGATGAAGGTATTGTTTTATTTTAAGATAAATTCTATTTATTTTATGCAAAAGCAAATTTATAAATAATACATTTATTATTTTCTAAATAGAAACACCTAACTTTTGGTATGAAGAATCATCCGATGATGATAGTGATGAGGATTTAGATATGGAACCATCAATTCATAACCATGCAACACATTTAAATGAGGAATGTTCACTTAATACTCAAATTATTAAAATTATGTGATGTACAATTTATAATTCTTTGTTTGAGTATTGGAATAAACTGATAATGATTGGCTTGTTTGCTTCACTTTTGGATCCCCGATTAAAGACACTATCTACATGGGATGATGAAACTCAAAAAAAGGCAAAAACTGAATTAGCATATCAATTTCAAGAGTTAATTGGTTCAGACTTAGAGCAAGCAGCACCAACATCCAATTTGTCAAATACTTCAAATAATAATTTACATCATAATCGTCTTCACTCATCAATATTTGGCACATCTGCTACATTTGACACAACTTCTAATCCTTTATCAGAATTAGAATACTATCTGGATCCGGTACTAACTCCTATTGCAGAAGATCATATAAATCCATTTGAATGGTGGGCAAGTTGGAAAAACCGGTTTCCTAATGTAGCAAAATTAGCTCAAAAATACTTATCTATCCCCGCATCTTCTGTACCTAGTGAAAGGTTATTTTCAGATGCGGGCAATCATATTACTGCTAATCGCAATCGGTTAGATCCCAAGTTTGTTGGTAAATTGATGTTTATGAAACGAAATTCTGATGCAATTTCAATTTTTAATTAATAATATTGAAATAATGTTGATTAACATAGTTGAAATATAATAAAAATTTTAATTTGATGCTTTATAAAATAATGAATTTTCGGGTTTACTCTAAAATAACTACCTTATTAATTTGCAATAGTATTTTGTGTACACTTGAAAAGTGCATTTTCTATAATCGAAGCAAATCGCAGTAAACCACATAATTTTTGTGATTTGCTTCGATCACAGCAAATCACAAAATCCACAGGTCCTTGGTGTCAAGTTTTTGTTTGATTGTGCCGAGCATTAGCTATAAGGTTGTCCAAAAGGAGTAAGTAGGATTTGTAACTGCAATAAATTATGAGTTTATTTTTTTCGGCAACCGAAATAATTATGGCTGCCGAAAACTATTTCGGTTGCCGAAAATAATTTTGGCAGCCGTAATTATTTTCGGCATTTAGGTATTTTGAAGAGGCTGCCGAAAATATAAAAAATGCCGTAATGCGTAAATTGCCCCGAATTTAGGCACACATGTATAGCTGACCCTAACTTTGACGTTAATAATTTTTAATTAAATTTGCGATGTATTTGATTTTAAGCATCCCCTATAGTGACCGATTCATTTTTAAATAAAGAATTGATGCAGTAAAATTTGAAATTTGATCAAAATTTTTAATGTTAGGAATTAATTAATATCTAAACTTAGTTGTCAAATAATTGAGTAACGAATAGTATATTAGTATTTTTTTAGCGGTTTTACTAAAATTGTATACTGTGTATAGACACGGGTATTATTTTATAAATCCGTGTAGCATAGTAATCAAAATTTTTACAAAAGAAATATAAACCCTTGGGTAAGTGTGAAGTTTGGGATTGGGCAAAGGTTAGTTTATACCAAAATTTTGCTAGGAATTTTTTTGGTAGAAGCCAAAAGGTGGTTTCATAATCGAAATTTCGAGAAACAACAATACCCAATAATACCCTGTGTATTTATTTGCCTTTAAGAAAAATTGAATAATTTATTATAAAATGTAGTGTAAAGTAACTTAAATCTGGTATCATTCATTGGCCCTTTGCAAGCTCTTTTTTATTTCTATAACCCATAACGCAATATTATATATTCTATAGCATTTCCCATTTCTGATGATTTTTGATAATAAATGAACGTTTCATGTTCATTCTTTTCTTTTATCATAAAAAATAATCCAGTATTATATTTCCGTTAATGTTCTCATCTTTGTTGATTTTTGATAAACCTTATATTCATCTTTTTCAATTCCAATTTCATCTTTATAATAGTTACCAAGACTGATCATTCACTAACTTCCATCATTTCTGCCGATTTTTGATAATAAATGAATGCTTTATGTTCATGGTTTTCAATACGATTCCATTTGAATCTTCTGATTCAGAAGTTATTTGAACAATAAAAAATATATCAACGGATTTTTTTAGAATAAATGAACTCCTCATGATTATCTTCAATTATATTTGATAATAACATGCTTTTGACAAGTACGTATTTGTCACTTTAATGATTAGAAGTATGGCAATAAATAAATAAATACAAATATCAGATAACATTTGCTTGAATAATTATATATAATTTTAATTGTAAGTAAATCTAAATACTAAGGTATAGTCAAATGTGCTATTCATTTTAGAAATCACCGTTCGATTGTATTCTTTTTTTTTTTATGAAAGCACTTACCGCGCGAATGTTTATTAACAATATTCAATTTTGGCGTGCATATCTTACCTTACGTAATTGTGTTATATCGATATAATACATTTCTTGCCAAAATAGTTATAAATTTACTTCGTTTTCCTGTTTATTTTGCATGGATCGACAAACAAATTTCCTCACAATACCAAATAAGGAAGAATTCTCATCCGCCATTTTTTTAATATATATTCTATTGCAAAATTTATAAAGATTATAATGCATTGCATTACTGTAAATTTAACCACGTGGTTTAACTAAAAGAGAAGTAAAAAGACTTTCTCTAACATTTTAAAGATGTCCCTTCACGTATTTATTTATTTATTTTTTTGAAATTTTTTAAAATATTTGTTTTCTCTGCGTCGAATTTTTTGCCGGGCTGATGAAATGATAATCTCTGATCATCAAAGACAACTGCGAAAAAATCGTAACGAAAATTTGGTGATCCTTCCAGATCTATCTTAAACATGTCATGACAATCGAACCGATGAAATTAGCCAAGCGCATAATGACCTAATATCGTGTGAACGAATAATTTAATTACTTGCTTAATTTAGAATCATTATGTATTGTCGATCAATAGGCAAGCAACTTATTACTGTAACTCCATCAAGAAAAAAGATTCGTACCCGTTTTAGGAGTTTATAATACTCGCAAATATGCTGCGGGTTTTGTCAATTTCATAAATTTTCAGGGTTTTATCAATCATCAAGGTTATTACAAAAATAATTTCACAGACAACATTATCGATGAATATAGCTTATTTTAATATATTTAATCTACAGTCAGATTTCTCTAAGTGCACTCTCTATAAGTGCACACACTCTCTAAATGCGCTCAAGTGCTGGCCCAAATATATACTTGACCTCCATAAAATGCACTTTTTTTATTATTCTCAGAGAGGTCTGACTGTATATATTATTTAAGTTTGAATTTGTGCACTTAAATGTTTTTATTAGTCGTATCCAAAAAATGGGAACTAAGTGTGGGAAAAATTAAACCATTCGTCAAAGTACCCGGCGTGACAACTAACGTAGATCAATTTTTAAAATATTATTTATACAACATGTAATGTGTAATAATCGCGTTTCATAATTTTTCAATTGTAAAAAAATTGCATCACACGGGCGGGTACTTTGGCGAACAGAATACGGTACGTACGTAACTAATTAGTAATCGACAGTCAATTACATCAGTTGTGTGCTTTACCATTTAAGGTCATGACAATATTATTATCTATCTAAAAAACGTGAGAAAAAATTAGAAATTTATTAGTTATGTCATATCTTAATTCAGAATTAACGTTATTAAATATGTATGACATTTCGATTGTTATTGATCACATAATTTTGTGAATAGATTTTTAAAAAGCTTGTACTTAGAAATACACAGCACAATAAAAAAAAAATTTTTTTACATATATATAAACAACTTTACAACAAACCTGATGACGACGAAGTCGTCAAATAAACATATCTAGTTTATTTATAAATACCACGAATAATTGTACATTTAATATTTGTAGTAGTTTGATAATTTAAAAACTATTGGCGATTTTCTATCATTTTATTTCATATATGGGTCAGTACACAGCAAAACGAGGTTTAGAGACATTTTGATCAAAGTCGAGATTTTTACCGGATCATATTTCTAAATATGTGATTTATTCACAGTAAATTTTTTAGCCCGCATTAGCATAATAAAATTTTGCACAATTTTGTACGCAGTATATTTTTATCTATATACTGTATTATATTTTTAATTGTCATGTACAAAATCATATTTAAATGCTTTTTGCATAATTTATTTGTTTACGAAACGTTTTAGACAAAAGACCTACTTAATGGAAGGTGAAATTATTTTACCGACTGCATGGGATATTGAAAATAACTCGCCATCTATCAGCATAGATTCAAATGGATTGAGTGTGAGTTATACTGGTAAGATGAATGTGAGAAACCTCATAAAATGTTTAGGTTAAATTTATATCTTGATTTAATGAGCGTTAATCGCTTGTAGTTTAACCAAAGAATAACACATAGCTTGTTATTTATTTTTTTTTTAAAAAAATAACTTTTCAATAAAGGGCATGATGATAATAAAGCTGTAATAATTCGAGCAAATCAACCAGTTCCCTCACAATGTGGGATATTTTACTTTGAAATTAAAATTATAAATAAAGGAAAAATTGGGTGTGTTAATTTTATAATTTCTTTATTTCATGTCATAAACAAGCCTTTGTTATCGTGCTATTTATAAAATTTTCTTTGATATTATTCTTTAATAGAATGATTGGAATCGGATATTGTACAAAGCAAAACGATAAAGAAATAGAAGAT
>CAJVPY010000554.1:0-25846 GCA_910591965.1 Dentiscutata erythropus | reverse complement strand
TAAAAGAGTGCGGCTTGAAATCAAAAAGTTTCAAAGTTTACTGTACCCCTGGGTTTTCAAGGAGTCCTAAAGGCTTCGCTAACAGAATTTCTTCTACCAAAATTTATATGCAAAAGCGAGTACCGCCTGCATTTTCCTCCTTTGCGTCTATGCTTTTGGCTTGCATGTTAGATATAGAGAAGAGTCCCAAAGCAGTCGTTGACCTCTCTAAAAACAACCAAGACCCCTCTCGAACTATAGTCTACAAAACTTCGTCGACGGTAGTGAAAATACCACCAGAATTATATTTCACTTCGTGCAGGGCGCCACCTGCTTGCGAAAATATATCACTTCACTCTTTACAAATCCGGTTTTCAGCTTCTGGCTTGCATGCCGAACGTAGCAAGAAGTCCACTTGACCTCACTACAAACCAGCCTGTAGCTACACGACTCTCTAGTAAACTTTTTCTACTTTTCCTTTCTGTGAGGGGGGTGGTTCAAGTGATCGTTGATATATATATATGAAAGGAATTATTTTAATAAAGTGCACTGAGCATGATTTTTCAATTATATTTCCTCTAGTAACTCGTCCATCTTTAATATGAGAAAATTCTACAAATTATTAAAATTAATTTTTAATTATTATAAATAATAATTTAAAATTTTAATAAAAAACTTTACCACATTGTTTCCTTTTACAACTTCATGAAACAATTGAAGTACAAATTGAATGATCTTTTTCTTCAATTAATTCACCTCCAAACAACTTTTTTAGTAAAGGCAAATCAATTTCATTTATATTAAGTTTAATAAATCAATGCCATTTATCATTTTGCTTATATTCCATACATCCAATAAAATAAGATGTAGTATTTGTTAAGTAGTTAATAATTTTTCCAAGTTTTGCAGATCCAGAGCAAAGAATGCCATTATGTTGAAACTTGCATTGAGATTCACTTGCAGCTAAATATATTCTTAATAAATAATTAAATTAATTTTATATTAAATATTTAAATTAATAAATAATTAAAATAAAAATAAATTACGTGTAAGTTTTTGTTTTTTTGTTATTTGCTTCCTGATCCATAGTCATCTTATAATAAAAATCTGAATCAACATCAACACTACTATGAACAATATTAAGATAGGTAGGATCACTAAATTCACAATATTTGATACCTTGACATCTTCGCTCATCTTTTTTAACAGAAATATTTCCAAAAAAGGGACAATTCTGAATAATAGAAGCACCACCATGGCCATTAATTAAATATTGAATCTAGATAATATGTAATTAAAATTATTACTATATATGTAACGTATTATATAAATTAAATATTTAAAAATTTTTTTACATTGTTAAATGCATCCATATAGTTATCCCAACCATTAATATTAAAGATAGTTGCAACACCATCTTCAGATGTTACAGGATATTCTACAGGTAACACACTATGAATAATTTGATTTGCGCATAATTTCCTTGTAAAAAATGCTACTTCTTCTAAATCTTCATTTGAATTGCTCTAAAATAAATACACTATAAGCTAACATATATTTGGCAATATTTAATTTAGTATTCGATTTATGAAATTAATAACATTAGTGTTCAAATTCAAATCTTCATTAAACCATGCATGCATCACTATATTCATCGATATCCAAATCAGAAAATTCTTCAGTAACACCAGTTTTTAAATTATAATTTTCTTCAACGCTCAAATCCAAATCTGATTCCATTGACAAAGTTTTATTTAAAAAAAAGTAATACAGAGAAAAAAATCAAATAATTATCAACATATAGATATATATATAAACTATATTTTATGCATCATTGATTAATCATCACAAAGAGAAAACTATATTTCGGGGTTGTCAAGAGAAAATTACAATTTATTATACAAAAATTCCCAGATTAAATAAACTTAGTCCGATAAATTATAAACTTAAAGTCCGCCCAAAATGCAATTTTTTTATCGGCAGCGCTCATAATAATTTATTATGCATCATACATACGTACATGTTTCGTCAATCATACATTACATCATTTTAGTAATTACTTAATGTTTTTATATATACGTACTTCATACACTATACAATACATATTTACTATATTCTCCGAAATTATATAACCTATAAATATATTTTCTTAAAAAAGCAAGCACTAACGCTGAAATTGTCGAGACACGAAAAAAATGCGTTTATTTATGCGCTATTTTGTTTGCTCAACTTTGCTCAACTTACATATACTAAGATGTTAACTATAACTAATGGAAAACAGTAATATCAATCCTATTGAAAAAAAAGTATTAATATGTATTGCTATTGACCTGTGTATTAATGCTATATAAGGTTAAATATTTTGTAACCAACTAATACCGATCTTGAAAATTCGAATAACTATTTGACATTGAGGATAGAAATGAATGTTAAGTAATAAATAAAAAGTAATAGAATATTTCGATGTGGACAATCGACAGAAAAATAATGGCAACCTACGATAACAGGAGGAAACGTTGATGTTACACGACTGATTTTACAATACTTGATCGGACTTGATCAGATGTTGGATTATAATCATAACATGTACTAGCTGACTGATCAAGTATTGTAAAATCATTTTTTTGTGTTTCACACCGCGTGTAAAATCAGTCGTGTAACATCAACGTTTCCTCCTGTTACCCTACGATATCATAATATATCTGATATTGACCAAAGTTTTTTGTACCTGTTAGCTGAATGTTACCACTTCATAGGGTCAATAGTGTGTCGAATCTTTTTTATTGGATAATATCGATGTTTTTTTGCGATCTAAAAAAATGTTATGCTTAACATATTGGCGAATTTGCGGAATTGGCATAAATTAGGGTCTATAGATTTTAACAATGCAATTGATCCAGGGACTAGGGCTTAAACTACCATATTAGGGGGTTTCAGAATTAATGATTCGGCGTCCGATTTCAGTTTTCTAATCTAGAGGTACAGTCGTCCTCTATAATCACGTTGTTTGTTTTACATAAAATATAAAATTTTAATAGTAATGTGATTATATAAAGTTTTTTTAATAAATATATATAATTTTTCAAAAAATGGTGCTTATAAAAAGGGTGTGATTATATAGGAGGTGACTGTAGATGAGGACGACTGTAGTAGCTGAATCCGGATTTATCGAATTAATCCGGATTTTAAATAAATCCGGATTCAACTTTTTGGAATAAAATATCTGTTATAATATAATTCGGATACAGTATATATAATTTGAATATAAAATATGGCATTGGAAGCTCTGGTATTATTCAAACTATAGACCTACAATCAAACTTCTATCTAGAAAATATGATTATAAATTATGTCTGGATTATGAAAATAGTATCCGGATTAAATCATGTTTGATTTAAATCTGCTTTAATGCATTATGACGTAGCTATATGATTACTAAATTCAAAATAAAAAAATTATTCAAAACAACGTGGAAGATCCCGTCAAAAGAAATCCGTTTAAACTTTACAAAAGTTGCTGAACCTGATAAACATGTTCGAACAATACCTCGCCAAAAATGTAATTATTGCGAAGGTCATTCATTAAAATGTGAAAAATTCCAAGAAATATATAAGGTTTATTAAAACTCAAATACAGGATTCTGGTTTTTCAGATAATTCATTCCAAAATTTATTCAATGGGTTTACATAGTGGAATATTGACTTTCAATATAAATGTAAACCTAATATAGAATGAAAGATTGTATTAGCCAATAAGCAAATTTCGTATTTTAAAACAATTGATAACTTTGATAAAATTAAAGCGATCAAATATTTAATTTTATTTATTTATTTATTTTTTTACGTAATATCTAATAAATTCGAAATTATATAGCACCATCTTTTGGTACAGATAATTTATTTTATAGACAATTTATTTTATATAAGCTCATTTTACATAGTTATTCACTATGAAATGACTTGTCTTTAAGATAAACTGTCTATGAAATGAATTGTTTGCATTAATAGTCTTTAAAATAAACTTATCTATGAATTAATTGTCTATATAAAAATAAGATATTGAAGCGATTGTCTGTAAAGTGATACGTATCCTTAACACTAGGGCTCTACATTTGAAGTATTTTGTCTGAAAACTATCGTTATGTTCAAGATCTGATTTCAGGTGCTTAGTTTTGGTTGGTGCGGCTTCGGGCATGTGCTACTCCTCACGGATCGACATTTAAGATCCGACATATATCTGCCCACCTAGTATCTCATAGGCAGACTTTCGTATGATTGGCTGTTTAAATCAATTTAATTTTACATTATTTATACAGTTTAAAGTACTTTTTAAAAAAAAATAAACAAAAAAAAAGTAATAGAACGTTTTATTAGGGTTGTAGGACTCCACTATTAAAAATAATCCAAATCCCTTTTTGTTTTAGAGAAGTTGGCATAATAGCAACTTCTTAAAGATAGATAGAATTAGGTTACACCATCTAACTTCTCTAAAACAAAAAGGATTTTTAATAGTGGAGTCCTACAACCCTAATAAAACTTTCCATATACTTCTTTTTTGTAGTTAAAAAGTACTCTAAACTGTATAAATAAGGCCATACAAAATCAAATAATTGTTTCTCATAACATAGAATTCTAAAAGTGACCCGCCCGCTCCGGCTTTTAATTTTTAAATCGTAAAAATTTTATAAGTTTTTCTTTTTCTAGAAAATATAAAAACATAAAAATTTTTATTAAAAATCCACCCGGAAGTATTTATAGTAAATAACTTATTAACTTTATATGGCCTAATGTAAAATTAAATTGATTTAAACAGCCAATCATACTAAAGTCTGCCTATGAAACCTAGTATCGCCACCAAGATCATGTACGTACGTACGTACATAATCGGTTTTTAAATTTATTTGCCGACATTTGATTAATAATAATACATGTAATAATAAACCTATTTACGCTTTCTTTAATATCGTAAAATGGAAAATCTAAATCTTTGTTCGTCTTGTCGAATTATAAAACCCATTATTGCATTTCAAAGTAACCAAAAAACATGCTTTGAGTGTTCAACCCGTATAAATGAAAGAAAAGAAAACGTAAGAACAAATATTAAATGTTGTAAGCAAAAAAAAAAAATTCCATAAAATCCGAAGAGATTAAACATATAGTTTATAGTTTATGGAAATCTTATGGATATTGAAGGAGAAAGAAATATGCATGAATCTGAGATAGTTGTAGATACTTCTCGAATGATTAATGAATTAAATGACGCAGAGGAAGTTTTTGCAAGTTCATTAGCACTTGAGATCGTAAAGATCTGTGAAAAGGAGGTGGCTATTCATACGTTTACCATAAAATATATGTTAATAAACAAATCAAGACTACTTCATTTACCTATTGGTGTAATTGTCGCTGTGAATAGAGGTGGGATTCTTTGAATATCCATTATGGCTATTTACGTGTACTAAACATTCATGGTTTTTGGACACTCCCGAGTAATATTGAACGAATATCCGATTTTACATGGATACACAAAATGATCAAATAGATTATTCACGAACTTCATATTTATTGAATATTTACGAATTTATGTACCAGAACATTCGTTTTTTTAAATTGAATATTCATTTTTAATCGTGGTTATTCACGGATCCTACCTATAGCTATGAACTCGAAAAAAGAATTGAAAAAAAAAAACAATGATAAAAGTAAACAACGCAATAGAGAACTAAGAATCGGATATTATGACAGAGAAGGAACCATTATTGAGGAATCGAGTACTGAAGATAGTGAATCCAAATCTGAAATTTTAAGAAAGCACAAAAAAACTCTTCATGAGTATAAAGATTTTTTTTTTTTTATCACTATGTTTTCATGTTTATATAAATATATTTTATTATGTTTTGACGCTTGATTGTTTTGAAAATCCAATAATCTTTCCAAACAAAAAAAAATAGTTTCGAAGCATTGAATCGAACTTTAAACCTATCCAAAAAATGGTGAATGGCATTTAAGATTTCGAACAAGCAAAAAAAACTTCCAAAACTTGGAGTGATCGTAACAAAAACACATTTACTGGTAGCATTTAAAGTTTTATACGTGTATTAAAAAAATTCGAATTTGAATATAAATGCATTTAAATGTTTGAATTTAATGCAATTCGACTTGGAGTTTGAAGTGGTGATTAAGTAAATTCTAATAAATAATTTGAATAATAAAAAAAAAAAAGCTTCAATTATTTTTTTCAAAATCTTGTGATTTTGTTATTATTGTGCTTAGATTAAAATTTTAAAACCGATTACGTACGTACGTACATGACATTCCGGGATATTAAATAATCTATACAATCTTGCGATTAATAGCTGTTCACATGAAATTTACAAGGAATTAAAGGCTGAAATCTGTAAGTATAGATATGCTACAATCTGTTGTGTATTCGACGATATCAATTTTCAATTTTTTAAACCCTTTTACTCAAGAAAGTTTTTAAAACTGATAATTTTATAGCCTCGGTAAAAGCCTTAGCGATTTGAAAAATCGAACCAAATCATATAATTACATATTTATAGTTCTAAATATTCTTTCCTTTTTAAACACTTTTTCAAGGTACTATCAGACTTCCCTAAGTACACGATCTACAAAATGCACTCCTTCTAATACCTCATACCAAAAAACTATTATCCTTTTTTAAATGCTCTCTTATGGCCAGTCCTGAGGGATACAATTGGGAGGTCTGAATGTATGTTGAGTTCTTTATTCTAATGGTTTAGGGTTACTAAAAAAAGAATCTCGATTTTTCGTCTATCAGATTACGATTATTAAGAACTTTGACAAATTTGGGCGATTTTTAATACAGATTTACTAATATTGTGTATACAGACTTAATAATCATACTATCTCTATATCGAGATTGATATTTATTTGTAATTTCATCATGATAAATATTACATAAACAATTCGAATTGTTTATTTATAACCCCAAAAAAATCCTTATCGTTATGTATTTTAAAATTTCTTCACTACCGATCACCTTTAATTTGATTCGAAAAATAATAATTATCCGCAAAATGACCACCACTGCTAAACCTTCTAGTAATATTTTGAATTGGGCTTCTAAAGATGGAGAGTTTCGAAGGTCTCTATTTCAGTATAAATTGTAAGATTATGTATGGTAGATAAAATTCTATTAATCTCCATGGTCATTCAATTACAGAAATCCCTCTGTTTTTCGTAATACGATTAGCAAAGATCCGGATGCAATTTTTACTCCTGAAAAGTTAGTTAATTGCATTGATGTTTTTAGCCGTAGGTGTAATTGATTATTTAAACTTTTTAATTTTCTGTTGTACCTATACTACGTAGGGATCGTTATCATTTGTATATTAGTTGGGCTTGTCCATGGGTACGTTTGTATTTATTCTTTATATTTATGAATTATCTTTCACGTATTATTTCTAAATTAATTTTTCCATATCATCCCCCTATAACAGGCCCATAGGACTGTCATCATACGAGCATTGAAAGGGCTTGAAGACGTTATTGGATTGAGCGTTGTTGATTACTTTTTGGGTGAGAAAGGATGGAAATTTAGTACTCCCGAGGAAACTCCTGGATGTATTCCAGACACTGTAAATAATGCTCAGTATCTTAGAGAATTATATTTCAAAGCTAATCCTGATTATGATGGAAGGTTTGAATCAAAAATTTATTTATATTTACACATAATTTAATACAATTTCATTAATAAAGATCTACTTTAGATTCACTGTGCCTGTCCTTTGGGATAAAAAATTGCAAACAATTGGTAAATATCGAAATTATTATAAACTAGAACAAGTTCAATTAAAAATAACTCGATCATTGCTATTATAGTCAACAATGAATCGAGCGAAATAATCCGTATTTTCAACAATGCGTTCGATGATTTCGTTCCAGAAACGAGGGGCAAAACTTTTTATCCAGAACATCTTGCAAACGAAATTGATAAAATCAATGATTGGATTTATAACAAAATTAACAATGGTGTTTATAAATGTGGTTTTGCTACATCTCAAGATGCTTGTACGTACGCTTTTTGTAATTTGTTGTTTTTTTTTAAATTCTTATTAAAATTAATTATTTGCATTTTCTATCAACAGATATGAACCATATTGGACCTCTGTTCGGAGCTCTGGATGATGTGGAAGCTATTCTTTCTAAAAACGAATTCCTTGTCGGAAATACTTTAACTGAAGCTGATATCAGACTTTGGACCACAATTGTTAGGTGTTGTATATTTTAAAATTTCTATATTTTTCATTATTGACTAGTATTAAAAGAAATACGATAATTACATATCACAAATCAATTTATAAATTACGTAGATTTGATCCAGTTTATCACACGCATTTTAAAACAAACTTGAAAACTATTAAATATGACTATCCAAACATTCTTCGTTGGACTAGGCAAATTTATAAAATTCCTAAAGGTAAATCATTATGTTCTTATTTTATAAAATTAATTAATATTAACTAATATACACTAATAATCAATTTCAAGTTGCTGATACCGTTAATTTGACACACATCAAAAACCATTACTACAAAAGCCATAAGCAAATCAATCCACATGGAATTGTCCCTGTTTACAACGGACCCGGTACGTAAACTTTTAAAATTGTAAGATATAAGTCTAATGAATTAATGAATATAATGAATTAATGAATAATATTTTCTAATAAAATTTTTTTATTTGCGATTTATATGGGTTATTTTTCAGATCTTAATTTATAAATGTGGTTTCGACTTTTGTTTTGTTAGCCCATAAATTTGTTCAAATTTCTTTGTAAACATTTAAGAAAACAGTTGATGTGAGAACTGAAAATTCTATATAACTTATTATTTTTTATTTTTGTATTTAACTATTCGACATTAGTAAACTTTATTGGTGTTCTATCACTTTACTATTTATAAACATTTCTAAATTTTATTTGCTTATAAAAAATTTACGCATTAAAAGAATTTGATTAATGTCTTTGTATCTCACACTTCTGTAGTCATAATGATAGTGCCAGAGAAGTGTGTGTTAAGAAAATTTGTCATAATAAAAATTATACTAGTTGAGTCTTTATTCTGTATCAAATTGTTAGCAGCCTCTAGAGACCCTGTGACTTAATATTTAATAAAATCTTAGTCTTTAAGACATGAACTTTGATTATAAATATAAAATAAATAAGGGAAACTGATATTTCCGCACCCACCCCCATTGATTGAAAGTATCTTGGCAACCACTCAACTAAATTCGATGAACTTTTTTTTGTTTGAATTCCACGAATTCGTAAAATTCAAATAAAAAATTCATCGTGTTTAGTTGAGATACCTTTGGCAAAGTCTAGAAAAATTTTGCTGCAGCTAATATTTTGATAGACGTTTTAAAAGGTATTCAACCAAATTCTATGAATTTTTTATTTAAATTCTATGGGTCCGTAGAAGTTGAATAAAAAAATTTATCGAATTTGATGAATGGTTGTCGAGATACCTTCGGTCATAGCCATTACCAATTTTTCCGCGGCTAATATTTTGATAGACGTTTAAAAATTTTTTAAAAAGGTATCTCGACAACCATTCAACCAAATTCAATGAATTTTTATTTAACGGATCCATAGAATTTAATAAAAAAAATCATCGAATTTGATTAGATGGATGTCGATCAAAGTCATGACCACGGCTAATAACTTGATAAATGGTTTGAAACTTTGATAGATTGATATTATAGAAAGTGGATAAAAGAAAAAAGTAACAAATTAATTTAAATTTTAATTTGCATTTTTGTTTAATAAAAAATCTAGCTAATAAATATTAATATTCGGCTATTTAATTTAACAATTTATTTACAAAAAAGATTTGGTTTATAAGATCGACAATACAAGAGGTTTACTGTACTCGCGACACGACGTTTGATGATTGAGTTGTTCTTACATCCCCGTAAATACGTTTAATACTATAACTTATCACGGTTTAAAAAAAAAACAATTTAATTGGTAAAGCTGTCCAGCGAGGATAATTAAGCGTTTGCTAATACTCAAATGCCTGTTAGAAATGAAGATTTCGAAGTTCTGCCGCGCTTGGGCGATGTCGCGTAAGATCAGCATAAATCCCACGTGAAAATGTATACGCGTTTTACTCTTATAAAAATAAGAAAACCGATACTGTACAAATCAATTATTAATAGCAAATTTAAAGAGTTTTACTAGAAAGAACCGGCGGTGATCATCACCACCCCTAGATATTTTTAGGGTTAGGGTGCAATTTTAGGATTTTTTTTTTTTATATAACTTATATAATATAATATAAGATCCCTTTTGTAAGGTCCTGAACATTTTTACTTGATCCCGTTTACTTAGTACGTTTTGAAATATAGACACCCTGGTGATGGTCACCACCGGTTATGGTTCAATTAAAATACTTGATTTAAATATGCATTTTAAATAAATGAATAATAAATCATGACATGTTTTTAGATAATTTGTGATTCGACAATTAACATTTTGAAGAGATACAACATCAAAATTAACGTTTACAGTCATTAGTATTATATTTTCAATTTATAAGTGCATTTTTATCTATCATTACGTTATGTAGAAAAAAATATGAGAAGAAATTATGAGAAGAGTTATCCAAAATTTATATCCTGTTTTTATTTGACAACAAAAATGATTAAAGTCATCAAATCAAAACGTAGATATATTTTAATGTTTATTGCAACTTTTTTTCGTATTACTTTTTCTCTTTCTTTGACTTGTCTTTGCCGTTCTACATGAACATAAAGATTAGGCAAATGATTGTAAATATTATAATTATACTTTAACATACCTCTTATCAGATTTTAAACAATTGTCAAGATGTGAATTAATGCGCATGTTCGTAGGTTTTTTGAAGATTTTATCACATTTTGGGCATTTCCAGTCAATACTCATCTCTGGGTTGTTTTCAGAATTTTCAGGAATATCGGATCCATAAACCTCGCTATTTGCATCTTCAGTTTCATCTAGTTCATCTTGTACTTCTTGTACATCATGTACATCATGTACATCTTGTGCGAAAAACGTTGAATATATCACGTCTTGCTCATAATCGCTTTCGGTTATATCTTCAGTATTTAAACATGTATCCAGGTGCTCATTAATTTGAGAAACTTTTACATTTGGAAATTGTTTATTACATCCAGGGCAAGTATATCTTTTAAGAACAGTTGGTACAGGATACCATTTACGCTTTTCATTGGTTTCTAGAGTTGAATTACAAGAAGTTGTTGCAGGTTCATGTTCTATCAACAGGTCGACTATATTCTTACGAGCAGAATCATGATTAATTGAATTAGAAGCTCCAAATGGTTCAATATTAAGACGTTGCCTTTTGACTTGTTTTTCCTGTTTTTCCTGTTCAGTTGTATCTTCTTGTGTTGAAAACCACTGTTAAGAACGTTTTATATTTAGTGAATGAATGAATTGCTAAAACCAAATTGATGATATTACCCTTTTCAAGCAACTATTTTCAGGTTTTGATGTTTTTGGCGGTTCAAAATCAGATTCTTTAGGAGTTATTGATTTTTGTGAAGGGTTTGGTTGGTTAAAAAACCACTTAATAATCATTATATAAATAATTGTAACAATCAGAAATAATTCATATTATAAACGAAAGTGGAAGAAAGTGAGCGTAAAATAATTATGTATATACCCTTTTCAGTCCACATTCATCATTACGTGAACGTAAATTAGATAGTCGTACACCCATGAGCCTTATGTTTAAGGGTAGTTCATCTACTAATATCTATCATCAAAAAAGATACGAAATGAATACCATGATCATATAATATAAATCAAAATTTAAATTGGTTTAAATTGAATAATACTTGTTTTCCAAAATGATATAAATCATCGGCCGTATATATATATCTTTTAAGAGATCTTTCACGTGTAGTCACTTTGAAACTAACAGATTTAAATGTCAATGCGATAGTTTTTCCCTGCATTGTAAATAATCAATCAAACATACTTTAATAACACTACGTTTATATACTGTATCATAAAATTCACTACTTACATGGAGATATTCTTTAGCGAGGTCAGCAGCCAAATTATCAACTAATTCGCGGAGTTTGGCAAACAACTCATTAGGTTGGCTTAACCTGCAGAATGTTCTAGTAGAACGAATAAATCAGCACATAATCAGTATAAATAGTATTAACGTTAACGTTAAGAATTGTAATTGCTGATCAATTGTATAATCTTACAAACCTTGATATACTCATACTCTTTCGCTTATATTCTCTGAACAAATAATGACAATTAATAATCAATTATAAAAAGAATTAAAATCACATTAATACTGTAGTAATAGTAATAGACTTTACGATTTAACAATAGTCGATCCAATTCCAAGTGCCGCTCGTATGAAAAAATTGAATGAAATTGATGAAAACATTCTATATATGTAGACACTATTGTCTAGTATTGCGCCACATGTACTTATATCAATATCCTTTAAAATCCTCTCAGTGACTCGACCAATGCCTTAACAGCGGAGTGGGGTTATAAGTCAATATTTATTTAATGAATAACGAATTTAAATATGCGCGTAAAGAATTTACCAGGGATTTTACGAACAGGAAGAGGTCGAATGAATCTCATGATATCATTAATATCATTTGGAAGTCGATATTGTCCGTTTGGTTTGTTAAAATCGGAACATATTTTAGATAATAACATGTTGGCGGCGATGCCTGCACTGGCTGTCAATTTTGTCTCTTCATGTATTTCTTTACGAATTTGTTCAACAACTTCATCGGGTGTTTTATCTATTGTTTCGAGATACTCTGTAATATCCAAGTATGCTTCATCTAGGCTCATAGGTGTATAATTTGGATCATAACGAGCAAAAACCTCACGTATTTGCTTCGCGACTGCGTGGTATTTGTCGAAATTACATGGAACTATAATAAGTTCTGGGCATAACTTTTTAGCAATAAAGCCTGGCATAGCACTACGAACACCATACTGAAATAATAAAGACATTGATTAAAGTAAAAGTTAACTAAATTTTAAACATAAAATATTTTTATATATTAATCATACACGTCTGGCTTCGTAATTCGACGTGCTCAACATAGAATTACTTCCAACTGCCATTGGTTTACCGCGCAAAGAAGGATTATCTCTTTCTTCGACAGAAGCATAATATGCATCCATGTCGATGTGCACTATTATGCGAGATAAATCCCTCTTACGTTCTATGGCCTGCACCAAACTATCAACTTTATTATTAAAGGTAGACAAATCTTGTTTTCTGAGAGCTTCATATTTTTTTAATAGTTGCTCTGTTTTGTGTTTTAGAGCCTCGTCCTTTCTGACTTCATTATAATAAAACGCTGAGTTCTAAAATTATAAGCAACCTAAATTTAAGTAAAACAATTACACTACATAATAAATAAAATATATTTATGCAGGGTGTTACCTTTGAAGCTTCAAAAATGACTTGATTAATCTTTTCTTTATCAACTCCCTGTAGTCCTGCCTTGTTCGAAGCAAGGTCACCCATCCTAAAACGCAGTGATTCATCATTACTTTCATCAGTTGTGGATTGCTCAGCATTCGACGACGAAGCGGATGATGAACCGGAATTTTTTTCTTCTTGATCAGTCAATGGTCGGAAGTCATTTTCTTCAGCAAATTGAAATTCGGTATCAAGTTCTTCTCCAATTAAAAAATCTTGAGAATCAAAAATATCACTTTCGTCAAATTCCATATTTTAACTATTATACTTTATGCGCATGAATAATAAGTGATTAGCACTAAAAATAAGTACTTTACAGGATATTAAAATTATTTATAGTTATTTATTGCAGTATTGCAGTTATCTGTTAAAAAAAATATTTAAAAGGAGAAAAATTTTAATTTGTCCTTTGACCTCACAGTGATCAAATAATACGATGATTTTCTGCGCCAAGTCCGCAGTTCTGTACTCTTGTATTGTCAAGTAACATCCCCAGATTCAAGTATTATGAATATATAAACAGATGTTCCTATTGGTGGCATAGTTCTAGAAGATTCTATTTAGAGGTCTTAATTTGTGTATCCATAAATCTGGGGTACAGAATTTAGTATGGTAATTATCCACGAGCATTAAAAATAATTTCGAGATTTTACCAAAAAAAGATCCACTATCGCTATAAAGAAAATGCATGTGCGTACTCACCGGAAATTCCCTACTCGGATATTATTAAATTACCCGGGTTATCCGGGTAATTTATTATATCGATATACAGTATTTCGGGTAGTAATACAATAGCAATTTCTACCCGGGTCCAATCCCTAATTTCAATGATTAAGTAATTCTCTCATATTAATAATCAATATATATTATATAAAAAAAAAAAAAGTATTAAAGTGATAATAAAAAATTGTGCTATAGAGATTTTGATTTATAACGTAATTATAAAGGAGATAGGATTCAACATAAAGATTATTGACATACCATTGAACCCAAAAGCGCTATTAAAATTAATGTATTGGGGTGAGTTAGTAGAAACGCACAAAATTTTTTTAAGTAATTTTTTTAAACTTGAACAAAATAACTCAACTTAATTAAATTTATTATTAATAAAAGAAAAAATTTTTTTTAAAAAAATTCTAAAAGTTGTAGAAAAAATTATTTAAAAAAATTTACTAAATTTTGATTAAGTTTTTGTTGAGTTATTTTTCTTTACTAAAGGTTTAAAAAAATTTTTATTAAAATTTAATGCATTTTCAACTTATCTTCATATAATTTATAATTCAGCAATTATATATTATACTAATATACTGTATATACTGTATGTAATATATTGTATTGTTAAATAAACTTAATTTTACTAACATGTTATTATAAATAAAAAATTTAGCATCCAACTTTTAAAATAGTAGATAAATATATAGCTTTAATTTTTTTTTTTATAGCATGCCAAAAAATTTACTTAAATATTAATGGATAGGATTTCGCATTTTGTACTATAAATAGTACAGCTAGCAAAATAGTTTAAAAATCCAAAAAATTATATATCTAAATAATTTTTATATACAAAATCTGATAAATGCTATAGTATAGTTTAGCAGAATTTTTTTAATATTATTAATAAAGTTGTTGAAATAAAAAATATTTTTTAACTACAACCTATAATACACTATTTAAAGCAATTTTATTCTTAAAATTATTAAATAACTTTAAAAAATAAATTTGTATTATATAAAAAAGGTTTAGAACTTATTATATAAAAAAAATTATTACTAATTATATAATAAAAAATATAACTTGTATTATAAGCTTTGTATTACAATATTTGAAAATTATTACTATTTTTAGTAATTCATATAAGCTCTTTGATTTTTAGTTATAGTTAAAAAATTTTTTATTAAATAAATTTTTTAAATTTTTTATTAAAAGCTGTAAGTATTAACTATCTAATTCTAATTATAAAAATTAATTGATATTAAATTAATTTATCTTAAGTTATACTACTTTAAATTTTAAAAAAATCATATTTGTTTTTTAATATAAAATTTAAAAAAATCATTCTATAGTAAAAACTTTAAAGATAAATTATTTTTTATTTATTAGTCTAATATTAAAAAAAATTAATAATTATAATTAGTGAACTTATCTTTACAATTTTTATAAATTTGTTAAATAAATTTATTAACAAAAAAAAATTTTTATAAGTAAAAATATTCAATAAGACTCTATAAGATAACTAGTAAATACTATATAAATTTAGTCTAAACCAGTGTTAGATATCTAATGTTCTCAGTATTCTCAAGAACATTAAAATATTTTTGAGAACACAATTTTTGAAAATTATGTTCTCATTTGAAAACATAAAATTTGTAAATTGTATTATATCTAAAAACTTTTGAAAACATTAAAAATCTTTCTAAGATTCTAAAATTTAAAATTTATGTTCTCAGAAAACAAAAAAAAAAATTTCAGATCTCTAACACTGGTCTAAACTAAAATATTCAGGCTAAAAAAAAATTTTAAAAAATTAGAAATGCTATTTAAATTTATCAAAGTTTTTCTCTGCAGAGTACTATACTTAATAAACAATATCTCTTAGTACGTTGGGTAGGTGCAGGCAAATTTGCCTGCAAAAATTATATAGTATTTTTAAACCAATTTTTTTTATAAAATCCTATTGAATATTTTAATGTAATATTCTTTTAGACTTTATATTATTATTAAATTATAAATTACAAATTTTGATTATATTTAATATAAATTTATGCTAATTTAAAATTAATCAATTTTTTAAAAATAAATTTTAAATAGATTTGATCCCTATAATTATTAATAAATTTTTTATTTTAAGCTTTGATTAATTTAAAAAAAATTTTAAAATTATTAAAAAAAATAGGTTATTTCTGTTTTAAATATATTTTATTTATATATTTTAGACATATTATTATTAATATAGTAGAAATTTTAAAAACTTAATAACTTTTGATCCACTGGTCCATTTTAAATGATTTAACTACTAAAATGATCATCTCAACAAGACGCTTCTAACAAGTTTAAAATTATTAAAATTCAATTAAAGAATTCTACGATTATTAAAGATTTATTTTTAAATAAATCTTTAATAATTTTAGAATTCTGTAATTGGATTTTGATAATTCTAAGTTTGTTAGAAGCGTCTCATTGAGACGATCATTTTAGTAGTTAAATTATTTAAAATGGACTAGTGGATCAAAAGTTATTCAATTTTTAAAATTTGTACTATTTTTTTATTATTTTTTTTTAAAATTATCAATATAATTTTTAATATTTATGTTATAAATTTTGTAATTATTACTTTATTAAAATATAATATAAATCTGGCTAAACTAATATAAATACATTTTAGGGGGACCTCTACTATCTACTTCTTTAGAAATTACATAAAAAGTAAATTTTGCAGGCAAATTTGCTTGCATAACGTATTAAGAGATAATAGTATCAATTATTTGTTTAAGCCAGTTGAAGTTGTCTTTGTGCAGTTTATGCTGGTCATAGGTTTCCATAGTAACAAATTGAAAAAGTAGTATGAAATTTATGCTTAAGTTGATAACGGCCTTGGGTGGGCTTATTGTTAGTATTAGTGCAACAGTAGTGAGTGTTGAATAAATTGGTGAGTGCCAATTTGTATTTGTAATTAACCAGGTCGTTTTTGAATTCACAAAGGTAGTACATGCAGTTGGGTTACTTTTGTGTAGAGCGAACTTGGATATGTGAACCTGGATCTTTTTGTTAAAATATATTTGCGTAAACATAAACCAAACTATGGGTTGGTTATTGGTAAATATTTGTGAAAAATGATAGATTATTCATAACTTGATATGAGTAGATTAATAGGTGTCAGAGCTGGGGGTATGTTTGCTTGAATAATTTTGGTGAAGAGACTTAATAAGTGGGCATGAATTTGGTGTTTTTTGTCTACCTGGATTTGGTATAGCTGATTTGTTAAAAAACGAAATATGCATTTTGCTTTGTGTAGGCTTTTTCATTTTGAACACAGTCTATGCATCGTTTTAGGGTTTGTGATATATGATCCAAAGTATAATATTGTATTGTTGCAATGTTATTTTGAATACTAGATATTTTACCTATAGATTTAGCAAAGGTAATAGTCCAAGTGTTTTTGTGTGGAGAGACTTTTTTGTTAAAGAATGAGTTGGGGTATATTAGATCGGTTAATGGGTTGGAGTTATTTTCTATTAGGATTCGAATTGTTTGAAACTATTTAGATATTCTTTTATGAGGAATCTTGCTTATATTATAGTAGAATTGTTTCCACTCTAGCAATTGGTTGTTATGTATGTTTAGGAATTGTTTAATATAACCTATATTGTGTTTGTTTAGAAATGTTTTAATAGTCTACGATCATTGGATCTGGCTAACCATATTGTTGATTGAGGCGCCACTTGCTTCATGGGATATTGGCTAATTATTTTCTTTGTGTATAAGACTAATTTGTAAAGTGTGTAGAGTAAGAATTGCTTGAGCTGTGTGGGTCTTCAAGTAAATATGATATAGTAAGTATAGGGTTGAGTGTAGAGGTGTAGAGTAAAGCTACGTTGTTGTGGGGAGAGAAAATGTTATATTTGAGTAGTATTTTATTAAGATGCCAGGTGAATATTTTGGTAAAGATCTTGTATGCATGTTCAATTAGTGTAATAGGACAGGTTGTGTTGAGATCATTGTTGTAAGTAGGTTTTTTTGAAATAGGCCAGACATTTGCTTGTAACCAAGCTGTGAGTATGGTTTGTAGTTGGAGACAAGCGTTAAGAATGTCTAGAAATGCTGAGTTGCCAGTTGGGCTTAGGTGTTTAAGCATCTCATTTGTTATACCAGTGGGTCCTGGAGCTTTCTTTAAAAAGGATTCAGTTAAGGTCTCATTTAGTTCTCGTGATGTAATTGGTTCATTTAGAGGATTGTAGATATTGGCCAAGATATAAGTTCTCAGCTCATATTTCTCTGCCCAGTCTAGTGCTAAGTTGATTGCTAGGGGATTGGCTTTCGTCCAATTCTGTAAGTGGTTACAAGTGGCTTCTTTTATTTCAGATGAGTTAGTTATTATTCTGTTAGAAGTAATTATTTTTTCAAAGTTGATGTAGTCAATGCATTGTTGTAGTATACTGTCAATCATTCGAATCATGTTGCTTTACATGTTCTCGTAGTATTTATCGATATAGTATTGAATTTTGTCTTTTTAGTTTTTTTCTACTTCAAGCTTGCGTACTTGCCAGATTGTTTTTGTCATTTCTTTAAGTTGCAGGAGTGTTGCAGTTAGGCTTTGGTCAAGTAGTATTACAGATAATAGTTGTGGGAGTAACCTGCCTGCCTTAGATAGTTTAGAGTTTATTGTATTATATAAATACATTAGTGAGATGGGAGGGTGTATACTTTTGCAACTGTGAATTGTGCTATTAACTAATTTTAGTGCTGTGTGAAGTTTGGTGACTTGTAGAGAATGGGCATGGAATGTTCAAGGTGTGGTATATGAGTATGGTATTGTGGCTGTGGCTGAGCATGAGATTATATTGGAAAGGATATTTCAATATTTATTGAGAGTAGTAATATCTGTAATTGGTGATTAAGATAGATTTTGCTGAATTTTTTCCTCAGTGAGTTCAGCAAAGGTATGCTAACTGTCATTTGTTATTTGTTTGTAAAGAAAGGTTTTTCTTTGTTTTTTCTTGGTGCGCCTTTTGGGTATGTTGAAATGGGTTCACCACGTTATGGAAATTAATACATGATCGCTATCTGTTATACTGTCTGTATTGATTAGTTCAGGTGTTTTGAACTGTAGAGTTATTTCGGTATTGGTCTATATGTCATCAATTTGGCTCTGTAGATTTTGTCTACTCCAAGTGGGTGTTTTGATGGAGTGAAAATTAAGCAAACTAATCATAGATGAAGCCTCAAGAATATTAAAGATAGAGTTTTGTGTTCTTTTTCTGTTTAAGTTGTCATTAAAATCACTTAGAATGATGGAGTTCCATCTTTTCGCCTAGCTTCTTGAAGCCATAAATTAATTAAGTTATTGGTTGCTCTGCATAAGTCCAGGTAATTGGAAGGTAGATATGTTGAGATCAAACGGAGCTGGGTGTTTATTAGAAAAAAGAAATCAATACACAAAGCTGTGCCCGGATAGGTTTGAATATTATAAATATATTCTGCTTAAGAAGAAAACGCCAATAGCTCAAAGTTAAAAGAATCTGAAAAAGAAGAAGAGAAAACAACCTCAAGAGCAGGAGAAAGAAGAGAGAAAATTAGAGATAAAGACGAATCAGGACAAAATAAAAGCAGTATGAAGGCTAGGTTCAACATGTTTAGAAAACCTCTAACGGCAAAGAACCAGAATAAGGAAAACTCCCACCCACATAACCAACAAGAGGAAAATAAGCATTTTGGAAAAAATACAAAAGGGAAAGAAAGAGAAGATTCAATATTCACTGCTTTAGAACAAATCCTTAACAGGCTAGACAGGCTCGAAACCCAAAATTTAAGAATGTATAATGGAACCGCAGGGGCTTTCACTGCGGATCGCTCCTAAGATCGCCAAGGGTGAATCAATAAATTAAGCCAAGGTGTCTAAAAGAAACGAAAGGAAGATAATAGAAGACACTTCGGATGATAATAACCAACTCCCATAGTCACAGAAAGGAAAAGAGAAGGAGTATAGAGGAAATGAACTGGAAAAGATGTATATCAAATCTGAAGAAGAAAAAAAAAACACTTACGAATATTTTGGGGTTTCAAATATAGGGTTTCACAATATAAATGGTTTGAAGGACAATAAGAATAGGCTAAAAGCGATTATAGATTACGCAAAAGAGAAAAACATAGATATTTTAGGAATTGGTGAAACTAATATTTGTAGTAAAGAGGGCCTGTTCACAATTAAGGAAGAAGACTCCTACAAAAGCATATGGGCTGATGCAGAGATTAACAAAAAGAAGGGGTCAGACATCAGTGTTTTGATAAAAGAGCTCTAGAAAAGACACATTACACAAATAAACAAAACCAGCTCATACTTTTTTAGTATTAGCCTAGACTTCAAAGAGCTTACAATACATATCATCTTTGTATATGTTGCTCCAAGCAACAAAGATGTATAGGCAGAGATATTAGAAAGGCTAAGGAATAATATAGAGCAGCCAAAACAAAACTACAACACTTTATTGTACTTGGTGATCTTAATATTAGTACAGATAAATATCCAAGCAATGCTACAGGCCATATGGAGCTATAGTCTAGGACAAATTTGAAGCAAAGAATTATATTAATGTTAGAAGAGAGAAATTTTTGTGATGTGCAAGAAACAATGAACCTGCCAACATAGTCAAATAAGAATTCAGAAACTCGTATTGATTATATTTGGGTATCAGAGCAGTGGAGGAATAACATCATTAGTAGTAAAGTGGACGAGATGAATATATGCACAACAAGCGATCACAAACTTATACGTGCAAGTCTCCTCACAGGCCTAGAGTTGAGAAAGGTCAAGCCAGCAAAACAAAGATGGTGGAACAGAAAAAGAGTTAATATAGATATTGATAAAGCCTCCAAAGAAGATTGGCAGCAATACAAGGAATTCTTAAACAAAAAACTTAAAGACTAGTGGCAAAAGCGGGGTCCAAAAAGCTTAGATAAGAAATAGGATATAATAGAAAATTGTATGAGAATGGCTGCCAATATATATCTGCCAAAAAGAAAGAAAATCTAGAAATCTCGCAAGTTAGCAAAAAGGATAAAGAAACACGTAATCTCAGACTAGCGGTCAAGGCTTGCAAAATCAAAAAAGGCACCGTCTAGAGAAAAGGTTACTGAATCAATTGAACCAAACTCAAAAAAACAATAATAAAAATCTTTTAGGCGATTCGGGGCTATTGAATATAGAAAACCTCAAGATCTGGGCCAAAATTATGTACAAAGAATGGTGGGTTAAAATTAAGAAACTGGAAGAAGCAGAGATAAGAAAATGCATAGAAGAGAGACACAGTATCATTGTGTCGAATCAGCAGAAAATGATCAATAGCCTGCTAGATCGGCCATACAGAAAAATTAAAATAGACCAAATTACCAAAAAAATGAAAAAGAGGCAGAACTTCTATATGAAACAAAGGAAGTCCTTGAAGAGGTCAAAGAACATTTTCAAAAGCAATTCCAAGAAAGAAACATGACAGACCCAAGTATGTTGCCAAAAAGATGGGCAAAACAATACTTCCCAAAGGAGAATATAGATGAGACATGGTATTCAAAAGTATTAAACGACGTTAATGCAGCGGAGTGGGACTGTGTCCTCGTACAAGTCAAAGCTAAGTCTGCTCCAGAGACATCTGGAATCACATATTCTTTAATCAAAGGAGCAAGAAAAATTGCAAGTGGGTTCTTTCTAAATCTTGCCTTAGCTTGTATAAAGTCTGGCGCAATACTAAAGAAGTAGAAGCTAGATATTTTGTACCCAATACCTAAAACAGAAGAATGGTGTTACAAGCTCAACAATGTCCGACCGATCTTACTCCTGGAGTCTTTTAGAAAGACAGTTATGAGAATTGTAATGAACAGACTAACCAAAGTTATAGAAGAGAAAAAAATACTTAGAGGGAGGAATTTTGCAGGCCTACCAGGTAAAGGCACCGCATTACCTATATACCTTCTAGGTTGCCTAATAGAAAAAGCAAAAGAAAAAAAAAAAAAACTATGGATGATGTTTCAGGATATGAAAAAAGCATACGATTTAGTAGGGCTGAAAATGCTAGAGTTAGCTATGAAATATATTAAACTCCCTAAAACAACAGTCCAATTTATTTTAAGCTTATATAAAAGCAAAAAGATGGAGGTTTTAACAAGTATTGGTATGACAGAAAGATTCGTAGTAGATGATAGTATAGATCAAGGAGAAGTAATATCCCCCTGGTGTAGCGAATCTTTTATAACTCTTTGCTAACTAAAATACAAGAAAGTCCTAAGTGAGGTTATAGGTTAGAAGTACAGTGCCAAACGATCTTAGAAAGAATCTAGCTTATCAACAAGGTTTGAGGATTCCAGTTATCGCTTATGCAGATGACACCACTTTCATAGCAAACAGCAAGCAGGAGCTAGAAGAAACAATTGTGATTGCACAAAAATTTTACAGATTAAATGATATCGAAATAAATAGCAAAAAATCAGAGCTCTTGGTAATTAGAGGGGGGAGAAAGAAATGAGAGTCAAGATATATAGAAATCGGATCAACAAAAGAAAAAGTGATTAAGGAAAAGTCAAACAAACCAACAAAATTTCTGGGAGTATAGCTATCCAAAAAATTTAGCCAGCACCATGCACTAGATATTGCCAGAAAAGAAATTAATACAATAATAAAAGCATTAGTAAGAAAAAGTTTAATACTAGCATGGCTGATTTATATCAACAACAGTATACTCCTGCCGAGATTGGAGTATAGGCTACAACATAGTGTTCTTTTAAGAGAACAGTACGACAGATTGCAGAGCTCTCTGGTATAGCTGATAAAAAATAAATCTGATCTGGCCATTATATTAGCCAATGCTATACTAGTGCACAAAAACATAGCAGAGCTAAAAACAATCTGGCAGAACCAAATAGCACATCATGTAACAGAGCTCAGAAAATGAATAAATAGCCAAGATGATCTTAGAGAAGCTGTGTGGATCAGAATTTGGCAAGCACAATTAGATTGCAAAAGCCCAAGATGTATTCTAGGCCTGGAACTAGCAAGATTGAGGAAAATACACCTTAAGCAAAACTTAATCTACAAAATCATGACAAAGTTGAAACAAATGAACTTAAGTTTTAGATCAGAGGAGATGGAAAAAAGCCTCAAACTTACAGAAGAAGGTATTGAAATAGTAAACTTGCTAGAGCCAAAACAGATCAAAAGCTTTATTCAAAAAAAAAAGGCAAGAATCTTTGTATTAGAGCAATTATGTGATAAAACAGGTAGCAAATTGCTTACATAAGAAACAAATCAAGCAATATAAACAATGCAAAGCTGCTGGCAAAGTGCCTAAATGGTTCAGAAGCATTAAGAAAAAGGTCTTAGAAAATGAAGAGAGCTGTATAATCAAACCCAACTTCAAAACTAAAGCAATAAACACTTTAAGTCCAAAAATTACATGCTCTATTATAGACAATGACAAAAGAAAAAGAGAGTGGATATTGCTAAGAAACAGAAAGAATAAGATAAGAATTAGGAAAGTAAATGAAAAGAAGAGACACAAAACTTTTGTAATAGAGCATTGGGAAATGATTCTGAATCCAGATAACAGTATGGTTAGATTTAAGAAGTGCTTAGGTTGCAAACAAAATATAAAGAAAAACACAATACCGGAATTATGTTTAAAAAAGAAGTTAAAAAACAGAGCAGTTGTTATAAACCCAATCTTGTCGAAAAAGTAGACTCTCAAGTACACATGAGAGAGCTAGCGGTCCCTGTAAGCTGTTTATTAGATACATACTTTGGACCAGAGGTGCTCAAAGGCTATAATGATGAGGGGTATAAGGACTTGGCAGAAAAAATTCTTATCTATTCATTAGAAAAAGAGATAATCGATCAAGCTCTCAAAGGTATACAAATTAAAAAGGAGTTAAAATAATTAGCAACACATCTGAAGCCATACAGAAAGATATCCTTCTATACAAATAGGTTTTTATCAAACCCTACAGAGAACCCAAAAAGAAGGCAAATGGGTATAGGATGGGTGGCTACTATAGAAAATAAAGCCAAAAAGAGTGAAAACTATATAGCAGAATTTAAAGGAGCTATAAAAAATTGGCCGTCATCAACAAGAGCTGAACTGGGTGCAATATGGATAGCCTTATTAACCACACCAAACAAGGCTATAGTAAATATTTATACAAACTATGCAGCATCAATTCAGGCAATTCAAGCAAGCCAAAACAAAACCAAGCCAAGTGATATAGTTAAAAAGAAAATCTCTGCCTCCTAGAACAAATATCAAGAACAATTGAACTTAAAGAACTAAGAGTGCGATTTAACAAGATCAAAGCACATAGTGGGGTGCAAGGCAACAAAAAGGCTGACAAACTTGCAAAGGAAGAGATAAATAGTTCTTTGCTTCTAAACCCGAGATGGCCTTGGAACAAATGGTTGATTGCTGAAATGAGATAGCAAAAGATACGTGTAGACGACACAACTAAAGGTTTTGTTATACAGCTTACAGATCTAGTTATTGATACTGAGTGAAAAAATATGAAAAGTATAAACAAATGAGTTGGAACAAGCCACAAAGAAAATGAAGCAGACTGGAGAGAGGTCTGGAAAGATATAAGCAAAGTTAAAGGAAGAAAATGCACAAGCTCTCAAGCTTACAAAAATTGAATTTTTAAAATCAAGCGTCTTAATAGTTTACTCCCGATAATGCAAGTTTTGAAACAAAGAAAAAGAGACTTATACACGAATAATACTTGCAAGATCTGCTTCCAAGAATATGAGATACAAGACCACTTAGCCAAATGCACTGAGTTGCAATTAACTTGGAGCAAGCTTGAAGAAGAAGGCGCTTAGCTATCGTTAACAAAGCAGAAAAAGAAAAAGCAAATCTGAAGACATATAATAAGCAAAAATAGCAGAATTAGTATTTGGCAAAAGTTTTGATGAAAAAATCTCAACTAGGAAAGAACTAATAAGAGGCATGGTAACCAAGCAGAGAGTTCAAAAGATTAGCTTGTTATTAGAAGAAGAAGTAGCAAAGACTTCCAAAATTCTACATGCCTTTGTCAATAGTTTCTTGCACTATTTTCACAAGCTCATCTGGAACCCTCGATGTGAAAAGATAATAGAATGGGAGAAGAAAGAAGGCATAATGAAGGAAAAGAAAACAAAAAATGCAAAAAAAAAAAAAAGTAAAGAGACAAAGGAACAAGACAAAGAAAATAGAGACCCAGTGAGCAGTACAAAAGAGAAAGATATCAGAAGAACCAAGGTTAGCTGAAAAGAAAGAAAACTAGACATGGCTAAAGAAAGGGATAGTTTAACCAGGAAATGGGTCTTGTAGGGAACCAAACCAGCATGGTCTTTGCTGGTGAAGCCAAAACGATCTTTTTAAGCATGCTTGACATGACAGACAACAGCCAATTGATGACCAAGGAGGTACCTCGATCGGTACGAAATTCTTGGAAAGTTAAGAATCCTGAGGGAAATAAATTGTTGTTTTGGTGGGTCACATTGGGTAAATACTTGGTGAGTTTTTTTAGATTAAAGCAATACACTATATAGTCAATTATACATGTATAATAGTTAAATAGTGGTTCAAATAAATAAAAACAAGACTGCTTAAAAAA
>CAJVPY010000553.1:0-25850 GCA_910591965.1 Dentiscutata erythropus | reverse complement strand
TACAATTTTTTTCGTATATTTACGAAAACATTAAAATTATTACATTTATTTTGAAAATTTATATTATTTATTTTTTTCGATTTATAATTTATATTTTTGCTTCTTTTTGATGGTTTGTTGTATGTAATATCTTGTTGATTTATGCAAATTTTCGCATGTTTTCGTATGTTTTTGATTTGTCGTTCATAAATATTCATAATTTTACGTATGTATTTACTAGTTTTCGACTATTTGCATTTTGCTACATTTAAATTTACTAAGCCGTAAATGTTCGTAATTATTACTCCTATGTAATACTCTGAAATTCTATAGCGTAAACTTTCGTAATTATTACCCCTACGTAATACTCCGAACTAATCGTAAGTTTTTCGTAAGTTTACGCTCACGGAGGTTTACATATATTTTTTTTTGCTGATGCCAAGAATAGATACAGACACAAAAATTCACATAGGCATGGACACAGACACAAAAGTTTGGCATAAGTTGGCATAGGTATGAGTATTAATACAAAAATGTAACCAAGAACTTTTATAAGTAAAGATGTAAAGTGCCAGGTATAAGTTATCACTTAGTGCTTGCAATATTTGTGTCTGTACTCTTACAGTGTCTGCTCGTACTCATAATGTGTTTAAAAATTTTGTATCTAGGAACACAGACATAGCTCAAGGTACTAATGCCAGCCTGATGTTTAATTTGCCTAGTATAGGCATTTGCAGATCTCTAATTGTAGCCAGAAAATATTTGGCTTACAATTTTAAGTCAACTAGAGAGTGATTTTAGTAAAACATAATATAGATTACTTATAGAAATTGGGGTTTTACAAATATAGTATGTATACATTTAAAACTTTTTTTTTACTAAGTTAATTATTTTTTTGACTTAAGAGACTTTTGTAGAGCTTGTTAAAACATATTTAATAGTAGTTAAATTATCTAAATTGGTCTGGTAAATGCCAAGATATCTTTAAAAACATTTTTTAATTATGTAAACTTCTTTGTAAAACAATAGTATTGTTTAATTAATGATTCACAAGTTATCTGGATAAAATGATCTGCAATTACTAAGTTAATATGATACAAATTAATTAATAAAAAAGCAGATTTGTAAATGTACAGATTTTTTTAAATACATATCAAATATATATTAATCAAACCCATTTGCTTACTAATTACCAAAAACCTAATCTACTTGCCCACTAATCACCCAACACCAAAGATACCAAAAACCAAACCCACATATCCAACACCAATACCCATCCACGATTCACTCAACACACTAATTACTCCAATTTTACTGGCCCACTAAATTATCCAAAAACCAAACCCACTTGCCCCTAATCAATCACCCAAAAACCAAACCTATCCACCTTACACCTATCCAAAGATCAAACTCACTCGTCTCACACCCACCAAAGATCAAACCCATCTACCCACACCTATCCAAAGATCAAATTCACCTGCCTTTAGGACTTACCTATTAACTATAAAAGGAATACTTTTACCATTTCTTGTAATATTCTAGATTTTAAAATTGATTGGTATAGTTGGTAATTGTTAAGAGTAGTAGTTAGTATTCAGGAGTCTTTTTTTTAAAAAAAAAAACAACAAAAAAAAACTATGAAAATAGGATTTTGACTTCGGTAATTAATAAATATATATAATTATAGAATTTATTTAATATTCACCAGTAGTGAAATTCACTAGTGATTATCATGCATAATTATACATAGCAAAACAAACAAATACTATATTTCTTATTATTAGAATAAAAGTTAGATTTAATATTAGAGTTAGAAACAAATATATTATATAGTAAAATTTTATAAGAAATTTTTTTTGTTAAAGCATCAAAAGTAGTTTCATAAGCAAAATTTTGAGTTATTAGTTTTTTTTAAAAAATTTCTTATTATTGTTACACAAAATTGTTTTGCATGTTACACCTGATCTTCAATTCTAATTGGATTGGTAAAATTCACCACTAGTGAGCATTAAAACCATCCATAATTATAATAACCTTTTATTATTTAATTTAGAAACAAAGTTAAAATAGCATTCTTATAAAAATTTGCATTTTTACAAAAATTAAATAAAAAAAGATAAATTGATTATAAAAAATTGTTATGTCTCATGTGAATATATTATTAAACTGTTCTGGTTTGCTTCCAAATTTTGGTTTTGATTTTATTATCATAATTTTAGTTGCAGTAGGTTATTTATCAAAATCTCTATCCTTATATTTCATAACTAATTCAATATACACTAGTTCAAATGAAAAAATTATACACTAGTTGAAATTATATCAATAGGCTGCTGAATATACTGAATTCATACTGGTTTTTGTTGGCATTCTGTCAGTATTCTGCTAATATTTAGCTAGCAAACTAGCTGAATATTGATTGAGCTTGCAGAATACTTGCTGACAATTATCAGTATATATTTAGTATATTCAACAGTCTATTAATATATTTTCAACTAGTCTAAACTGATATTGATTTTTTGATTTGGACTAGTAATAAAAATCGGGTTCTAAATATTTAGATCTTAATCTATAACAATTCTTGATTCAAGATCACCATTAAATGGAATTCCATCAAACGTTCTTTGGCTGAAATCTTAGTAGCAATAACTCCAAGACTATAAATACTTGATGCTTTACCCACCAAAATCTCAGGTGCTATATACAGTAGAATTCCACAAATTAGTTTAATTTTGATCTCTATAGTACTAATATTTTCAGAAATTTTTTTGTTTCATATAGCTTACTAGTATACATGTCTTGTAAATGTATTGTTTAATATTTTCTGGTTTAATCTTATTGGTTTCCAAGAATTATTTTTGATTTTATTATTATCTTTCAAATCCATTTCATCAAACCAACAAGTAACTATAAGTAGGTTGTTTATCAAAATCTCTATTTATACATTTCATAACTAATTCAATATAAAAATCGGGTCCTAAACATTTAGGTCTTGATTCATAACAATTCTTGATTCAAAATCACCATTAAACAGAATTCTATCAAACATTCTTTGGCTGAAACCTTAGTAGCAATAACTCCGAGACTATAAATACCTAATGCTTCACTTACCGAAATCTCAAGTACTATATATGGTAGAATTCTACAAATTAGTTTAATTTGAATCTCTATAGTACTAATATATTTAGAAAATTTTTTTTGGTTTATATAGCTTACCAGTATACATGTTTTGTAAATATATTGTTTAATATTTTCTGGTTTAATCTTATTGGCTTCCAAGAATCATTTTTGATTTCATTATTATTTTTCAGATCCATTTCATCAAACCAACAAGTGATTATCAGTAGATTGTTTATCAAAATCTCTATTCATATATCTCATAACTAATTCAATATAAGAATTGAATTCTAAGCATTTAGGTCTTGATTCACAACAATTCTTGATTCAAAATCACCATTAAACAGAATTCCATCAAAGTTCTTTGGCTAAAACCTTAGTTCAAAACTATAAATACCTGATATCTGGATATATGGTTTACCCACAGAAATCTCAGTTGCTATATTCGGTAGAATTCCACAAATTAGTTTAATTTGGATCTATATAATACTAATTTATTTAGAAATTTTTTTCATTTTATGTAGCTTACTAGTATACATGTCTTGTGAATATATTGTTTAATATTTTCTGGTTTAATCTTATTGGCTTCCAAGAATCATTTTTGATTTCATTATCATCTTCCAGATTCATTTTATCAAACCAACAAGTAATTATTAGTAGATTGTTTATCAAAATCTTTATCCATATATTTTATAACTAATTCGATATAAGAATCAGGTTCTAAGCATTTAGGCCTTGATCTATAACAATTCTTGACACAATATCACTATTAAACAGAATTTCGTCAAATGAAATTTTAGTTGCAATAACCCTGAGACTATAAATATTTGATGCTTAAGTATATATAGTTCACCCACCAAAATCTCAGATACTATATACAGTAAAATTCCACAAATCTTTTTTAGAAAATCCAAGATCTGTAATATAACTTATACGCTATTGAACAAGTTTGCAAAATATTTTCATTGTGTAAATCTCTGTATATAAATTTTTGCGACTCAAGGTCCAAAGCTTTATCATATAAACTGTTCAATCTATTTTTCTATTCCAATTTGTGATATTGTGCAAGATTTTGTTGTAGTGAACCTTTTTAATCTACATAGTAATAATATAATCACCATAATCATTTCTTAATATTCTGATACAAAAGATTCTCATAAATTCCTGGATAAATTCTTGCTCATTTTTGTTTAAATGAATCATCTTAAGTGCAACATTTCTATATATTATTAATCTATTGAACCATGTTGTCCTATATACAGTTGCAAATTCTCCTTTTCTCTGTTTCTCAATATCTTTGAACTTATTATATTTAATTTAAGATAATTTAATTCTTTCATTGTCTGTTATAAAGATAACTTTAATTAATCGCAAAGATTGAACTTTGTCTTGATAGCAATCAAATATTAACTCACTAAAATCCAATCAAGTTAAAGTAGTATTCTTTAAAATGCATCTTACTCTAACCCAAAGCTTTACTATATACAATTTGAATCTAAAAAAAAATTAGCATAGTGTTCTTAAAAGTGTATATACAAAGACTATTAACTTAGTTTCAAATATAGAGTATTGGTTTTGCATAGCACATTCGTTAGTGTCTTTTGTCTTCTAATCCAAGATTAATGATTCTAAGTAGCTAGTGTATTAATTATTTAATATATATTTGCTAATTGTTTTTCTTTAGTTAATATACTTTTTAATTCTTCTAAACCTAGACCTCCATATGGGCCGAGTAGTAATACCTTAGCCCTACCCATTTACTAACAGGCTTAATCTCCAAGCCCTTACTCTTACCCTAGGGCTCTAGAATTAATACGCTAGCCCGGCTCTTAAAGCCCGCGAGTACCTATGGGTACCCACAGGCTTGATACTAATATGTTAGTATAGTATATATTTATTATTTGTAATATTTAAAATATTACATATTATGTAGGTTTAAATTATTATACACTTGTAACTAAAAATATATTCAAAGTACAAGTTTACTATATAAATTTTCCACAAATAAATATTACTTATTTAAAATTTTAAAGCAATATAGTCAGATTTGATTTTAATACAATATTAACTGTTATTAAAAATTCTGCTAATTATATATTTCAATTTTGTGATTACGATTATGAGAATGAATTATTTAAAGATCTGATGAAATTTATTGTAGTGAATTTATTTTTTTAAATCTATTTGTACTATGTATCGGCTATGCTTTTTCTTTTGTTTATTGAAAATTATTATTAATGAAGTTAAAATACAATTTATAAAACAGTTTTTAAATATATAAAAAAAATATATATTAGTATACATACTGTAATTATGCAAAAATTATTTGCCTAATTTAATAAACTTACAAAAGTTTATTGTTCAATTCTTTCAAAGTTTTGTTTCTGCAAGGTTTACTAGTTAATGCTCTTTTTCTTTCTAATTAAAAATTATTACCACAAAAAACTACTGCACTTAAAGAACATTTATAAAGCTTAAAAAAAAAAAGAAAAGAAGCTTATAGACTTTGAAGTTACATACATAAAAATTATTCATATAACAAACTTACAATAAAGTTCAGAATTTCGACTCTTTCAAGGTATTGTTCTTACAAGTGAACTAGCTAGTGCTTTTTCTTCTTTCGATCAAAGATATTACTACAATACTAAAGTGAAGAAAATGCTATATATTTCAAAAAAAAAAAAATTAGTGGATAGTTATATGCACATATAATGGGCTACTCTAGGATATATGAGCCAGGTAGTGTTGGTATTTAAGCTCTACCTATATAATATAAAGGCTTGCAATTTTTAGCCTTACCCTACCCTAGGGCTTGTAATTTGATGTCCAAGTCTGGCCCTAGTAGTATTACCTTTAGGGTACTTGTTGGTAGCCCCGGCCTATGCAGAGGCCTATCTAAACCTAAGCACATCTAAACAGTTTTGGAACAATAACTATAAAAATAAAGCTTAGATATATTACAACTACATAATATAAGTAATTTAAATATTTTAATAAATCTCATACTTGCATAGCACAACATAGGTACTATATACTGTAGTAATGTTTTATAAATTCTGCTTTTGAAGTGTAGCATATATTTAAAAATGAGAAATCTCTATAAGTTTTTATTGTAAAATAAGCTAAGAACAATAAATTATTAATTACCGAGTGATTTAATTAATATTGGATTTATCTTAGTAAATGCTACATGCTTACAAAGTAAAGACTACTAAGAAAAAATATAAGGGAGAGGGGGGTATTATGACGCAGGTAGGTATTGTGACACACTCGTGTTTTTTGACGATATCTCGTGATACATTGATCAGAATCGAGCAATTTTGGTATCATTTGATTCGTCTTACTGAGACAAATCAAATGATATAAATTTTTTTTTGGTTCTAATTGCTAAATCACAAGATATAAGCAAAAGTCGGCATTACTTATGATAGTATTAAGTTTCTTTTGATTTTTATAATATATTTCTTTATTTGGGTAATGTCCGGAGGAAGGATGCAATAATACAATACAAAACACATAGTGAACATAGTGCGTCATAATACCCCCAAATGTAAAAAACATAGCATTTTATGAGTAGATTTTGAAGGCTTATATTTCTATAATTTTTTTTTTAAAGGCGTTTTTTTTTTTTTTATTGGTAGATAGTCAATTACCTGAGTAATCTATATCTACAAATTTTTAGAATAAATAATTTTTTTCTGAAAAGTTTTATATGAACAATGCTTAGGTGCGTCATAATACTCTCCCCTCCCTTATATATTACAATTTTATAGTCAAAAGCTTATGGTTTCACTCTATCATTTGTGCTACTTTAATACTATATTTGTATAAAAGTTTAGTAACTTTGTATATAACCTGAAAATTTCAATTTAGGCCTGTCTATATATGAACTTCATTATATTTTTGTTTAGATGACTGGTGGATCATTAATTAAAGAAGTTTATATAGTTAAAAAAATATTTTTTCTGCATTTATCAAACTAATTTAAATAATTTAACTACTATTAAATATGTCTTAACAAGCTCTACAAAAGTTTTTTAAACCAGAAGAGTAATTAACTTAGTAAAAAAAAGTTTTAAATATATGTATATCATATTTGCAAAACCCAAATTTCTACAAGTGATTTATATCATGTTTCACTATAATTACTCTCTAGTTAACTCATGAATTACTAATTAATTAAATAAATAAAATTTGTATTTAAGTTTTAGCAAGACTGTCAAAAAACTAAATAAAAAAATAATTAATTATATTAATTAAGATGTAGTGATTTAGTGTAGTAGTCTAGTTGTTATCTTCTCCAAGTGGCAGGTCTAGAGTTTAAATTTCATAAATAATAATTTCAAAAAATAGTCTGTGTTTTTAATAATTATTAATATAGTTGAAGTTTAGAACTTGTAATTTTGATTACACTATTTTGAAATGAAAGCTTTAGTATATAAATACCAAGAAAATTAAAACTTATCTAAGAAAACCCAAATAAGAAAGTAACTAGAAATTTTTAATAGTACTACAAAAAAGAACAAATTTAGAAGTTTGAAACCAAGACAGAAAACTAAGTAGCAACAGATCTTTAAGTGGGGGATTTACCAACCAGGCTACTAAATTATCTTGAGCTATACTAGGTGTATATTTATTGGTTAATTAACCAAGTTCTAGCAAAAAATCCTTGATTGAGATCTAGAAGAAAAGAATATATACTAAAAAATTATATACTAAGCCTTTGGCACTTAGAGCCAGATTAGAGTCAACCTATCTGAGCCATTGGTTGGAAGCAAGAAATAGACCAATAAAGAAATTATAGAAGAAGAAAAGTTCAAATATAAGTGTTGGGTAAAAAGTAAACCTTACAAGGTTAGAAGATGCAAGCAGTTTAGATAACTGGGCACATCAATACATGGGTAAAGCCATGACGCAACATCTCTGAACCTAATCAGGAGTGATTTGGAACACAGAATGGATTAGAGCAGTTTTCACTACACCACCAAGGAATGCCTATAAGGCTTAGTTTCTGTTTGGGTAATTCATAAGATAGTAGGTGATTGTTCCCTATATAGTAGCGGTACAAGATAGATTAGGCATAACTGAAGGAGGTATTACAGGAGTAGAAATGTAAAATTACTAAATTCCTAATAAAGTTCTCCGTATTGTGACAATTTCAAAGTAAAAAAAAAATTTAGATCCGTGTAACATTTAGGTTTAAGGATGACTTAAAATATGTATGTTTATTTCAATTAAAAATTTTACATGATAAAATTGATATTAATCGTTCACACGAAATTATTTACTAAAAAAAAAACTTGAAAGTGCAAAACGGTAGTATTTAAACAGCGAAAAGAATTTTTTTTAAAAAAAAATAGATGTTTGAGAAGTAATTTATTCTTTAATTGCGGCGCATTAGATGGCTACATAAAATTCTAGCCACCTTGATTAGTGATTTCATCCAATGAAAAACGATATTAGTATTTGCCCAATGGGAAGTGGGGAAAAATTAATCTAAAATTTTCAGAGAATCAAAAAATCTCGTGATTTTTACATGACATCATGTTCTGCTGAGATTCACACCTTTTTGCAAAGTGCGTAAGTGATTAATCAATTATAAATTTTTCAATGCGAAACGCTAATTCCGATGCATTCCGACCCGAAATTTTGGGATCCTTCTGCCGCCAAGTTTGCCAAGTTGCCTGTCATCGGGTTTAATTTATAATTTGCCGAACATCAATTCATTTATCAAGAAGGTTAAACCGAAGTTTGAGTCAATTATATTCGTGAAAAGGGATCAAAAAATTAAGATTCTTTAAAAACTAACAGCCAAGTTTATATACAAAACAAGTATATATAATTTGCAGAAAAAACAGTAAAATATAAATATAACATCTTTACGTTATTAAAGGTGCTACGTAGCGCTAGCATTTTATTATAAGTGTATGTTGATCTTTTTTTAATCGGTATGATTGCATTGTATTTAAAAGTGTGGAGTGAATGATTTCCTTTTAAAGTCGCATTGCGTGAGATCTTCATAGTTTGCAAATGCCTTCAGTCAGGCCTGTGAGATTAGCAATTATCATTTGCCATATAATAAAATATATAGTATATTTGTTTATATATGATGTATATAAAAATGTAACATCTCTTATCTTTCCGATAATATTATTAAAGCCGTTGAGAAAGAAATCTTTCAGTTCCTGCTTTGATTACTTTCTCTGGCTTAGCAAGATTGATTGTTGCTGTCAAAAAGCTTCTTGGAGATAGTGTAAATACTAGAAGGTAATTATTATTTCACCGAAACTGTCACCAAAAGTTTATGAATAACGTTATTGCTGCGTTTTCGTTAAACGCTAGTCTGTTCAATTTTTTTTTTTCTTGAAAGCCTAAACGTGCTGTCATAGATTGTTATGAGGTCACTTCTTGAAGAAGACCCTAACGAACAAGCTGCAATTGCCTTCTACAATCTGGTCCGTCAGAACATCATCGCCTTCCTTCTTTTTCTCTCATTATACGCAATATCGTACATTTTATTACAACGGTTTCGAAAAAAATTTAGGGCTTCTGATCCAGATGATGAAGATGATGACCTGTTTGGTATTGACAATTTGGTTATAATCGTTTTATGCGCTGCAGGACTGGCAATGGCCTTGGCTGGCTTTTTATTGCTGCCATTCACAATATTTGCAACAGCCTTGTTGCTTGAAGACTTGAACAAAGAGATATACTATTTGAACTGGCTGGATGCCGCTTTGTTAGAAACCCTCTGGAATTACACCTTCATAGGTTGCAATATTACTCTATTTGTGTTACTTCCGTTTGCTTATTTTTTTAACGAGACGGATCAACAAATAACACTTATAGCAAAAGCTAGAGACACTCTGAGCATTATGGTGTTAGTTGGTTTATTGATGTATGTTTTTATATACGTATCAAAGTTGATTTTTGGGATAGTAAATATCGATGAATTTGTTGTCTTGAATTTGTTGACGTGCTTAGGTGGTGCTGCAATTTGTTGGAAAGCAACACCAAAAGGTTATATTAGAATATGGGCGTGGATAGGTCAACTTCCCCTAAACTTCAATTATAGAAAATCGTTGAAAAATAAATTAAGCCAACACAGAATGGAAATAAGCGCTATAAAGCAAAAGTTGGAAAGTCTAGATCGTGTATGGAAATATCATGGTGAAAAAGCGATGTCCCGTTCAGCAACTTTATTATCTTCGACAGTTGACTGTTCGTCTTCGTCTGACAAATTATATGCATCAATGAATGGGTTCTCCACCAATTCTAGATCAGGATTTTCTACTTTAAATAGAAGAGATTTGCTTACGGCACTCAAAACTCTCGAGGCTGAAAGCCGTCAAACTCAATCTGATCTTTCAAAATCTCCTTTATATCGAAACATATCTTTTTTCCTTCTACTTATACTTAGTCTTTTAATATGGGCTCTCTTACAAGTGCATATATCATGGGCTTTTATTAAAAGTCTATTTGTGGATGACGATCAATATAATGCTTTGAAATTGGAATCCGCTTTTGGAAAAAAAACAGGATCAGTATTTGGAAGATACAGTGTCCTGTTTGATATTTGTTTGATTTTTTATTTTACTGCGTCGACCATAATTGGTGTTTATTCTATTCAGCCATTCAAAAGGATACGTCCTCGTTGGAATAGAATGAACGTTCAACACATGATAGCAAACGTCACAATATTGTTGGTTATTAGCACTTCATGGCCATCTCTTGTAAGAATATTAGGCTTAACCCGATTTGACTGGGTAGGTCCGTACGGGCATTTTCACAAATTAAGGAGTACTGGTCAATGGCTCGCCATCATTTTTCGTGCTGGTGCGTTCGTGACGACCTTATTTTCTTTCTTAGATTATTATATATTGAAAAATTTACCACGTGTACGGAGGTCATCTATAAGTCCACGTGCTAATGGTGTGATGCATAATACTTTTCCTAATGGAGACGTTGATATGGCGACAACAAATGGATATATATTACACGAACCACGTCGATAGTTACTTAAGAACATTTGCTCGGTTGTTTGTCTTTCAGTTAAATCCCTCAGTTGCATGCAATTGATTTAGTTTTTCACTTTTTGCATGGAAAAGTTAGAGTATATAAAAAGGGTCAATTGTCAGTATTTATATTGATATATCATTACTTTTTATTACAAATTATACAAGATTGAATTTTTATCATTGGAGGAATTTGTTTTTCTCTTTTGCAAATTTTATTGTATAGTTATACTATCTTATATTTTTTTGGCATTTTGTTAATATCAAATTATACGAAATTGAAAACAATATAATATGTAATATACGTAAACATTTGGTAAGTAATAGAATAGGTAATAGGCATTATATTATTAGCAAAAACAATCTGTAAAAAGGAAATATGATTTTAATTTATATTATATATCATTGGATTTGTTAACACGAAAATTAGTATGATAGCATATATTTGATAAAATTTATTATGTTCGTTATATAGGTTTTTTTTTTTGTCATTTACATATTATCTAAGTTTATTGATGCTGGTATAATATAATACTAATCAAAAAATCATTTGACAATTTTTTTTGATGAATTCAAAAATGTATGCTCATTTTGGTTTTATTGTTCGACCAAAAATCGGGATAGTATATTTATTTTACCGGTATATAGTAATGTTATATACCGGGTGTTTGACAAGTCCCTAGACAGAATCTTTTTCATATCTCCGCTAGTATTGGTTTTTATTATATAAAAAATTGATTATTGCTAACTTGCCCCTAGTTAAATCACCTGGGGTGCTGTAGTTCTAAGTAAAAATGTTCAGAACCCCAAAAACCTTATGCGTAACAAAATTTGGACCTTTATACTGTATCATATATAGTATAATAATATTTAATGATTTAGTGATTAAAAAAAAGGTCCTGTCTAGGGGCTTATCAAACACTCGGTATATGAATTTGTTTAATAAAACTCCCAAACCTTTTTAAATACTAATCTTTAAATTTTTTAATTTTTATATATAGAAGTATAATTTTTTTTTTTATTAAAATAAAATCTTGTTTGATATTTAGAGATTATAGAAAATTTGTATATTTTTAGAATAAGTATTGTAACTTTTTATATTATACTACAGTATTCTAGTTATTTATAAATTTGACATAGTAATTATTTTTAGATTAAATTTGCCAGAAGCAAGTAACATCAAAGAACAAAATTTCTTTAGCTATTTATTATTTGAAATTAACAAATTTATATAATAAACAGTTAACAAAACTTAAAAAAATTTAGTTTCTAATATTATTTGCTTCTAACAATTTAGCTAATTATAATTTTTATATAGAACATTTACCCCAATTAGCCAATAATATTCAAGGATCGACAACCAATCAGAATAGATTTATATATATAGTATTATTTTTGTACGTATCATCTTTAAGCCTATAACTGATAACAATGCTGGTTTAACGTAAATTTTGAATGCCCCCTATCCTAATAGTATTGTCACGATACTTTTACTTCAACAGTTATTTTCAACATCACATAGGGTTAGGGTTAGAGTTAGCATTTGAGGTATATATTTTAGTAAATTGTCTCTTGGCATGATGTCGGATGAAATAAGGCGGATCCAAAAAATTGTACTTACAAAATAACATGTATTTAATTATTGGCTGGTTGATTAACATCGTAATGCAGGTGATCAATTGCCAATGCGCCAAGACCGGTTTTAACCATACGGGATTCAATTTCCAATATCGCTATTTAGCATCGAATTCTGTAAGGTGAAAACTATCAAATGAATAAGGTCTTCATTCGCATTAAACTTTTACATTTTTTCTAATAACAGATTTAATACAAAAATAAATACGCGATAATAGTACAAATTTCCTGCCCGGACCATCTGAAGCTTAACATTATTACTACTATGTTTTATAACTGTAACCCACGAAACGACCAAGCATCATATGGTTCGAGTGAGAAAGTATATTACAATACATATAATAATATAACTTAAGATTTTTTCATTTTTTCTGCATTAATTTGTTCTAAAAGAGCAATTGCTTTAGGTTGATTTTTCAGAGCAGCTAGTCTAGTGTATGATTCGGCCTTTTCTTTATCAATCGGTATTCCAAGTTTCCCATTCCAATAAATATCACCCAGATTAAAAAGTGCTGTAGAATTTTCATAGTCTGCGGCCATCATCATATATTTCATTATTTCAGCAACGTTTTTACTTTTGTTTTCAATAAGAGCAAACGCGTAACGAAGTTGAGCATCAGCAACGCCATTATCCGCCGCTTCTTTAAAGAGACGAAGAGCGGCTTCAGGATCCTTTTGTCCATTAAGTCCAGTTAACAAATAATAACCTTTCCAATATTTGGCTACATTGTTTCCAAGATCAGCATGGCCGACAAAGCATTCCCAAGAGACCTTGTAATTTTTCGCTTTATGTTCTTTGATACCATCTTCAAAAGGCATGAGGGTTTGTATCGGAGGTATTGAGTAATCAGTTAAGTCACAGGGCATTTCAATTTTTGATTCTGTCAATTCAACATATGGGATTTCAATGTCACAATAAGGATCTTTAGGACGTATCTGAGGAGAAGTTTCCTGAAATCGTTCATAAAGTTCTTTTAATTTCAATTGCACTTCTAAATCTGAAGGACGTGCAGAAGGTTCATCTTGCCAAGCTTTTATAAATAAAATTATTCTAATTAAAAAGCTTCTAATAACACATCATAATGAATCAATAATTATTATAATAATGCCCACCTTTTTTAATGATTTTAGCAAGTTCATTTGGAATTTCTGATGGGCAAAGTGCGATTTTAAGAGTTTCGCGTTTTTTATTCATGACATGTTCTTGAATAGCGGTTACACTATTCATTTCTTTGTAAGGAATTCTTTGATGGCAAAGTTCCCAAAGCAACATTCCAAAACTATAAAATAAAACATGTAATGTTAATTATATGAACTTAAATTATAATTAATGTTAAAAGATTTAATATTTGCCTAAACATTTCACATTGATGATTATATCGTTGTTCGGCACCACCCTTTGTTACACGCATTTTCTCTGGAGCTAACCATCTTACGATGTCTAACAAGTTTTTAACTTCTGCAGATAATCCTTGAACAGTACGACTCAATTCGAAATTCGAAAGTTTAGCCTCATGGCTATCTGTAATCTATTATTGTATATTATTGTATAGGAATCATTATTACTAATGTTTTTTTAAGGTTTAAGCTTAAAGACGTGAATGTATTCATACCAAAATATTTTCACAACGAACATCGTGATGTAAAATATTGCATTGATGCACGAATACAAGACCGTTACATATATCACGAGCAAATTTTAGTTTCAAAGGCCATTTTATTTCATATTTTGTGTACATCTCTTTCAAATTGCCGTACGATGCCCAGTTAAAAACCATTACATCGTTGTTATCAACTTTCGAAAGTCCATAAAAAGTAACAACATTCGGACATAAGGTTCCTAATTTAAGTAGAATGATCAATTCTGTTTGACCTTTTTGAGATTGTGCTGTATCGTTATTTTCGATATTTGGAACTTTTTTACAAGCAACTTCAAGCCCACGAAACAATTTTTTAACAACAGTTTTTCTGCTACCACGAACATTATCATCTGATGCAAATGGATCATTTAATTGATTCGGGTCAACCATGGGTGCTTTGTATGCCTCGTTCAAAGGTGTTCTCACTGTAGTGGCTCTACCCGCTGATCTGCTGGCCTGTAAATTCAAATTCTCCATGCTTGATGCTAATGCGGCCACTTCATTCATCACCACTTTAAGGTTAGATTTCACCTCATTCATAGACTGTCCATATCATTTGGAATTTACAATTTACAATTTTAAACCACGTAAATTATGTATAAGAAAATAATAATTATTTTTTTTTAAATGACAATAAGAATACCTTGTTCAAAACGTCAATATCTTCGGCTACATTTTTAGCCTCCTGTTCTCTTCGTTCAGCATCATACATTGCTATAGTAAAATGCAAATCACTACATACATCTTCAAATTCTTTGATATTTTTATCAAATGCATCTTTAATTGCATTAGCATTTATAAATTTTTGAAAGCATGATAATTGCGTAATTTCTTTAGCAAATTTCTTAATATTCTCTAAAACATTAACAAATCTAACAAATGCATAATAATATTTTTGATTTCGAAATTTTTCTTCATTAGCTTGTTTTTGCCGTTGTAAAGATTTCACTGCGTATTGTGCAATTTCGACACGTTCAACTAATACTAAACAAATTTTTTGGTTGCATTTGGCATTTTCATAGATTTGTGATAATTGTTGAACGATATTTGTGACCATGCTGAATAATGGAACAAAAGGTTGAACGGCATCACCGACGGTTTGTATGGCATTAACTACTCCTGATGATGTGTTGAATTTTCCACGATTTTCACCAGCTGAATTCTTTCTCTCTGTCGTATTATTGGTGTATTCATTTTTTTCTTTTGGTTGGGAAGACATTATTATTTTTGAATGAATGTAATTACCTCAAATTTATCGATTTTGAAATCCAGGCTTTCTAAACATAAAAAGGACGAAAAAGATATGAGCTACCATATTTACGTTATAAATATTTACAACGTTCAATTATGCATTTACGGTTACGGCTAAATGTGAATAAACTCCGTTGTGCCTCGGGCTATCTGTTCCATAGAAGTTGTAAAAGACACGTGTACAACATTGTGCAACGGCGAAATTCTGTTTTAATGTAAAGTAGATACAATGTGGATAATTTTCTTTAATTTTACGAGAGTACCCCGAAATTCTCAATCGGATTTCATTGCTAGGCTAGAATTAACAAATTTTGTCTATCTCAAAATTTACCTATGAAGTTATAGAATTTTACTCATAATTTGCTGATATTCCTTGCTCCAAGAATTCTGACCCGAAATTCCGGTAAAAAAAAATTGGCTTGTCAAGCAAATTTCATGTAGCAGATTACACTAGCGATCATAAATAATGCAACAAAAAAAAATTTGTATTATTTCACGCAATTCTGGGTGTATCCTTTAACTTTTTTTTTTTTTTTTTTACTTATAAATAGCTCCTTTTTTCAATGTTAAAATTTTAATAGTCATTTTTATAACCAAATCTTTCTGCCCGTGCCTTCGTCATTCGAAATCAGTCGTTACTTTAAAAATTACTTGCTTCGGGTAATCGAAGTATATGTTAGGTTGGTTTCATCGGAATTATCGTGACTTCTACTTATAACATAAGTTACTTGCTATTCCAGTTACAATGTTCGTAGTTGAGGTTGAGTTTATATTGAATTATTGTAATTCCTCTCATGAATTGCTGCAATAAATCAAAAATGTAGTAATTTTGTATTAGAATTATCGTAGTTTCTATAAAGAGTTGCTATTAAATATTCTTTCTGCTAAAGAATTCGCCATTCTATCAGCATGTTATGTATTTAAGGTCAAGTTAGCTTGCATTGAATTATCGTGACTTCTATCATGAGCTTAAGTAAAACTTACTTACTATTCCAATCGCAATAGTTGGTAGTTATAGTCGAGTTAGTTTGTATTGCAATTACCATCATGAGTTGCTGTAAAAAATTATGTTACAAAATTTACTTGCGGTGATCATATGTGGTAAATAGAGGTCTGACTCGGTCAAAATAATGGGAATTCGAATATTGATTTGATCAATTTTTTTATATTCGAAAATCCGTTAAAAAATTCGAATAAATATTCGATGTATTCATTGAATATTCGATGAAACTCGATACATATACATTTTTTATTTTTAATAGCACTATTTTATTACACACTATACTAGTTAATATTTTTCGCTAAGCTAATTTTTTTTTAATTCGCTTATAATTAGGTTTTAGATTTCAACCAGTAAAGTTAAAAGCTATAGTATTATATATAAAACGTATAATTCTCAAAGTAAGTATAAACCCAAATTTTCGATAGTAAGCACTTATACCTTATAAAAAATTATTTATAAATTCATTTGATATTAAATTTAAAGATCATATTACAAGATTACACAAGTACTGAAATAGATCTAAAAAGATCATTTCTCAATATTTATTATTACACTGTTTTTTATTTTAATTCATTTTATTTAGCATAATCAAAAAAAATTTATATCTAATAGATTCATTTAAAAAATACTTTTTCAAACTATCTTATAATAACATTTATAGAGAAAAGAGATAGAGAAGATAAAATTAAAAAAAAAACTCACCAAAACTTCACACATTCAAATCATAAAGATTTTCTAATTCATGATGATTTCGGTTTAAAAATATCATTCGTTCAAATAACCTGGGCTTTAGCATTGTTCTTCTAACAGTCATTAGATTGCTTGCATCACTAAAAAGTCATTCACTTGGTGTTGAGGTAGCAAGTATTGCGAGATATTGCCTGGCAAGCATGCTTAATGTGAGAAAAAAGGCTTTTTAAGAATTTCACCAGTGAAAAGGATTAGATTTGTAAAAAATTTTAGGTAAAGAAAGATAATGGATAAGTTTATCATTCGGCTCTTTGGGAGTATTTTGTATAAAAATTGATTTGAAAAAGGTCTTATCATAAATTTGATGTTGCTCTTTCTAATTATTTTTAGTTGAAAACTGTTTCTCATTAAAATTTAAAGGCAGTGAAGATTGACAGAGAGATTTCATATTATTATATTTTTCTCGAAAGGCTACTTCAGCTTGGCATTGTTGACTTGAAGATGCAGAATTTAATTTTTTAAACCTAGGATCTAGGAGACATGCGATAAATACTTCATCATCTGACAAGTCCCAATAGTGTAAAAGAGCACTATACAACAAATTTTTAATTTTTTGTTTCATATCAATAATGTTAATAGGTGTATTGATTTTAATTTTTCTTTCTTTAGGACCGCCTTCTTCCTCTTCATGAGCATTAATAAATCCAATATTATTGTCAAATACTAGACCAGTTGTTTTTTTTCTAAATTGCTAGCAGAACAATCTAATCTTTTCATTAATTCTAAAATAAAGAGAACTATGAAGGAAATTGTAACATATTTGAAACCACCAAGTTCCTCCGTAACCTCAAAAAAGGGACCCAAAATTTTTATAAGATCACGCATTAAATTCCATTCATCATCGGTTAACTGTATCTCTCTTAATCTTTTTGCATCTTTTCTGGATTTAGATATAGTTGAAACAGTTAATGTTGCTAAGACAATATCAATAGAAAAGATGAATTCCAACGAGTGGATACATCTATTTTTGTATGAAGATATGTTGAGGTTTTTGTAATTATCTATTGTGTAAATATTTTAATAATTAAATAACATTAATTGACAATATTATTAATAAAATTCTCAGGATATAATAAAGCATTTAAGCTACTTTAGATTGAGCTAAGGTGTTTAATGTTTTATTTTAGCCTGGTTAGTGAAGTGGTACATATTCTAATTATTTTTAATATATATTAATATTATATCTTTATCTGAGATTCTTAGTGTTTTTTGAGCATCTTCAAGCCATTTGTTTTGTTTCAGTGCTATAAAAAAGTTGATTAATCATTTGGCCTGTGCTACAAGTACTTTAGCAGACATCAAACCTTTTTCAATGACTAGCTGTAACATATATGCTAAACAAGGGATTCTTTCTACATTACCTATTTTATTAATTGCTGCTTTCATATTGGCCCCATTATCACTTGTAATTGAATAAACTTTTCCTGTAAGACTCCACTTTTCAATTATCTCTTCTAATTTATTTTGGATAGTGTTAGCAGTATGAGAGTATCTAACATATGTTAGAGAAAGCAATATTTTGTGGATCTTGAAATCAGAATCGAACTATGAACAGGTAATACCAAAATACCTTGTCTATTTCGAGATGTCCACAAATCAGTTATTAGTGAACAAAATATTATAGAATCCTTGAGCTTTTCTCACATAATTTCATAAGATTTATTATATAGAGCATAAATTATTTGTTTTACACATTTTTCGTCAGGTAAACTAAACATTAGATCTAATTCTTTTATGAATTCATGAAAGTTAGGGCTTACTGCAAAACTAATTGGTTGTGCATCATGAATAAGAAACTTAACAAGTGCTTTAGTCAATTTGTCATTTTTAGATTTAGTATATGGATAAGGGCCAGATCTTGCAAATAAATCAATTGTGGTTTGCATAGGCTAGGTAATATAATTTTATTAATTATTAATTCATTTTAATAATAAAAGCAAATAATTATTGTAAAAATAATTCATACATTATCTTGTTTATATAATTTAGGTCCATCTTTCATGATACTATAAATATTTGATAAATGATTTATTAGATTCAAGGTTGACCCGCTTACTATTCTTAACCATGTATTACATTTTTCTTCAGAATTATCCAATACAAGACAAATGCCGTACATGACTTCAATATTGACATTTTTAGACTTTTCAATTACTTTTTCAGAATCGAAATATTTCCAGACCCAGCTTCGCTTTTTTGAGCTGCCTTTATGTCTTACTTTTGTTTTTTTTATAAATTGGCTTTTTAGATATTTCATTATTGCTTTCTTCTTCACTTGCGCTTGTGTTTTCTGAAATTTGGCTATCAGGTCCATTAATGGATAGTTCATCAGGTATCTGAACTAATAAATAGGACTGTAAACCTTCTTCTTCTATAAACTTAACGATTTGGGCAAGATAAGTTAAAAGATAAAATTTTTAAAGCAAAGGATCTTATATTTGAAATTCAAATTAGATATTTTTTATTAACTAGATTCTTTGTTCTTTTATATCTTACAAGAAGATTTTGATTACATATTATCTTATCTATTTTACATGTGAATCTCAGGTAGAGATGATGATCGATTATACAATAATTAATTACTTAGTCTTATTATTCACTATATTTTATTAATATGTTTTATTATGAGAAAAATCAAATGCATTAATCATTAAATTTAATTCAGAACACCATTCTATTTTAAAGATATGAAAAAAATGACCAGACATGATTAATTATTCATGATCAATTCTATAAAAATCAAAAAAATTTTGATCGATCAGCATCTCTAATCTCAGGTGAAGATTAAGAAAATTCATAGTAACTAATAGCTTAGGCTACAAAAAAAAAGTATCTATCTAATTTTATCTTATTTGCAATTTTTAAAAATATTTGAGTGCTTCATATTTCCATTTTTATTTGAATTTGCTTACTAATTTTCTTTCTTTTTGGCATGAATTTGAAGGCTTGGATATATTTTAAAGAAAATTAATATAAGTAAATTTAAATGAAAATGAAATATAAAGTATCATGTTGAAAATTATAATTGTGAATAAATTAATAACAACAAATTGGAATAAGCTATATTAAAGGCTGTGTAATTGAACATAAAAATTTAATTTCTTTTCAGTGTGAATTCAAAGGCTTCTTAGAATATACTTTGAATTTTTATGTTAGACTGCACAGCCTTTAATGTAGCTTATCCTAATTTGTCATTATTAATTTCTTTGTATTCAAAATTTTTAACACAATAATAAATTCCATTACTTGACTAATTTGGTTAGTAATTTTAAGTAAGAGAGGCACGAGGACAAGATTATGTGCCACACATTCTATTTGAATCACGGCATCAAAGATCATTTTTATCAGGCAAAATTGACTTCTGCTTTTTTGTTTTTAATAAAGCTTTTATATTTCTTATTATGTAAGGTATGGTGATATTATACAAAATTAGAATTTAGTGGATTAGGCCTAGCAAATAAAATTAATTGTTTCTTGTAACATATTGAAATTAAAACACACACGGCACCTGGCTGTTTTTGTACAAAAGCAAAAAAATGTTATATAAATTTTTTATATAAAAAATAATAGATAAATTATAGATATCAGATAACTTAATACACAAATGGATATATGTATGTATGTATGGTTTAGGAAATCTCATTAGGGAGCATCCATAATTTATACTACATTGTTATTATCTTAAAAGATTAATACTGGTTTAATATAGATGCCTCCTTAAAGATAAGCTAAATTCAGTAACAGCTTATTTTAAGTTTCTGCAGTATGTATAAAATTTAAGTACATATGAGTGCCGTCATAGAAAAACCTACAATTAGGCTTTTAAGTATATTTTGTGTACAGTTGGTTATCTGTATGCTGTCTATGATAAATCTATCATCGAATATATATTTACCATAGACGACACACAGATAACTAACTATACATAAAATATACTTAAAAGTCCAATTGTAGGGTTTCCTTTGACAGCACCCATATTATAAATTTTTCTATACAAAAAGATAGTTTAAGAATTGATTTTCAATATACTGCCAATTTACGTATTATTTCTATATGAAGATATTAAGATTTTTAAATTTCTTGCACTATATATACAAGTGCAAGTATTAAACTTGTTAATTCACAATAATAGTATTTCTATTATTGTATTTAAGTTTTACATGCTATAATAGTACTATAAAATAATGAAATTTAAAAAGAAAACCTTAACAATATCAAATAGATTGTTGGTTTACTTTTTTAAATTTTGAACGATTATGTCATACAGCTATTATTATAAATAGAAGATTCAAGAAGTTTTTTTTTAGTTTTTGATACAAATACTATGGTCATTATCAAATTTTTTTAAATATTTTTACTTTTCTATATATCTTATCAATAAATTCATTCTAATATACATGTCTCTAGGTCATAGAAATACTTTCGCTAGTAGAACGATTATTGTTTAGTTCTCATGATATGAAGTCAATAATCTAAAATTTTAATTTAATCCATTGTTGTAATTATCTAATTTGTTCAACCATCAGCTTTTTTTTCAAATATCAAGAATCTTGTGTCCATTAGCTTGTAATACTTCGATTTATGTGGTCCCAGGGTAAGTATCTATAAATATTATTTGACTATATAATATAGTAAAAGAGTCACACACAATATTTTAATCCCTAATTTTGTCAAAAAAAAAATACAAGATTTTTTTTTCTTTACATTATGCCGGCAATAAACATACAGATCATTCAAGAATCTAAATACTATTCGGTTAGAAAATAGTACTGTTACAAACTGATGTTACAATCGAACAATTTTTTTTAGAACTAATCGAAAAACATGCATTAAGCAATAATTTGGCTTTAGTTGAAAAAATCGAAATTTGGTGTAAAAACTTAAAAGTTATAGTTAATCAAAACATTGATATTGAATGTAATTTGTGAGAAATAGCATTGGAATATGGAAAACATTTTATTTTTCATTTAGTTACATCCCAAATAACTTCATCAATTCACCAATATATCAACCCCTTTGATATTATATTTAATACTCAAAGTTCATCTACACTTCCAATATGGAAACCTAACAACAAACTCAATAAAAAACAACTACTATGAAATGATATAATGGCATGGATTAAAGAAGAGAATGGTGGCTAAATCGGACCAGACGCTGCTAAGACAATCGGAAAACCATTCATACAAGATTTAACTAACACACTATAGTATATAGATAGTTGTAACTATAGTACATTTACCCAATGACATAACTTACCAAAAGTTTTTGAACGTTTCATGGGATATAATAATCCATCAGATTATAAATGTGATTGACCTAGATTTGATTCTGAGGAGCTTAATGAATATAGTGACTGCCTTCTTAAATACATTATACACCCATGGATGTCAAAATTACCATTTTCAAGATTTTTTAAAGAACCGGTAACGAAGCTTGGTAAAGATCTTTCTAAATATGCGGAATATCTTGTTCGCAAACGTGTAAAAACATCTCGAAATTAAGAACTAGATTGCCCTATAATTAATGAAAATAATAATGGTCAATTAAAAATACTGGCAGCAAATATAAGGTGTATGCCAGATAATATTATAAAATATAGAGGTCTTTCATTAGCTCTGCAAGCAAAACAATACTGGCAGCCAATTTTGGTTGATGACTTCTGCTCTTTGATGTCATGCATATAAGCATCTATGAATTAAAAAAATATAAAATATAAAATATAAAAATAAAATAAAATATTAAAACTACTTTAAATATAATAAATATGTAGGCAAAAGCACTAATATATAATGAATTTGGACGCTAGATTCATATTCAAAGTTGGAATCTATGCTTATTACCATAGCAATACTTATAATGCAACATATGTTTGGCATATAGATGATGATGCAGCAGAAGAAGAACTTTCCAATGAATATTACAAAATTCAAACAGAAATTAAAAAGCAACTTCCAACTTATCATATATGCTGCATGCATAGAGAGTATATAGATATTTGTGAGCTTCATCTAAATAAACAACCAAAGGCAAAGTTGAAATATATATATAAGGAATTGACAAACGACGCTTCAGCTGCAGAGACAACAAATCAAAAAGAAATAGATGAGTGTGTTAAATTGGCATTTAAACTTAATGATCCAAAGATAATTTGTGATTTAAGAGAACTTGATAAAGGTCGACCAGAGAAATATGATGAATTCTGGGCCTTAAGCAAAGATTTTTTAGAAGGTACAGCACAAGAAGCTATAGTCACCATTGATGAAAGAAGACATGATCCAATTGTGTACCTTGCACAGGCTATTTCAGTTTGTGATCTTTGTGATATGATAACGCAAGAGTTAATAAAAATTAATACACAAATACCAATTCCATCAACACAATAGCTACATTTACAATTTTGGCCAACCTCACCAACAAATAAAAGTAGTCTTCAATATATAGCCATTTTACCTGTTAAATTCATAGTCCAGGTTCGTCAACTTCAATTTGAACATATTGATATGTATTACACATCAGCATTATTTTGATATCTAAAAGAAATAGCTATTATGTTTCAAAATAAGGCTCGCCTTGTTTTTATGGATGATAAACATCGCTGTAAAGTCAGCGAACCTGGGTACCCAGTTGCTGCTATAGAACGAGGAAAATGTGTACTTGTTAATCACAATACAATATTTGTTGTAGCCGATCACGATTTTACAAAATGTGGAATTATCCCAAGTGTTACAATGTTATGCAACATACCTAAAACAATTGAAGAATCATTTTATACTAGAAAGGTGTATGTTGGATTAAAAGATTGTATATTTGAACCATCTAGCCCAATACGACATATTACTGAATTATATAACGTTTTAAAAGACACTAATGATGATAAGCCTTACCTTTTTTTATATACTGATAGTGGGCCAGACTACTGTGTAAACTTCTTTCGTGTACAACTTGTATTAATTGCAATTTTTTTGGCCTTGGATCTTGATTTTTTGGTTGCCGTTCAAATATCCCTAGGACATTCATAGAAAAACCCAGTTGAACAGGTTATATCTATTTTGAATATTGCAGTATGTCAGCCTTATGAGAAGTGAAATGAATAAAGAATTGGAAGATTTAATAAAGAGTTGCAACACAATGGAGGAAATCCAAAATAAAGCGAATAACATACCTCAGCTTAAAAGTGGAATAATCGAAAGCTTGCAACCTACTAAATCTATTATGCATGATATTTTTGAATGATTGGAACTTAAGGGAGAAAATTTTTTTGTATTCGAATCAGCAACCGAGCAAGATATGGAATGTTTATGGGAGTTAGTACTTGAAGTAGATAATTCATTGGTGCCTGAAGATATGTCTAAGAAGCATATTAAAAATAAGGTTAGTTTTGAACGTGTATTGAAGAAATTTTTTTTTTAAATTTATAAATTGTATATAAATATTTATAGCCCTGTATCCTTGAGTTTATAAGTCATTATTGTCATTCAAGATCTTATTTTTTTGAAATTAGAAAGTGTCAAGCGGCCAAAACTGGTTGTATGATTTGTAAACCACTGCGGAGTACATCTGATGTATTTTTAAAGCTACGACCCTTTCCTGACCCTATTCCCAAAGCAAATGATGATCATTATATACTATTTTTGTGTAATATATGGCAAAAAGACAAGTGAAAAATATTGCTCATCTTCACTTCAGAAAGCCAGTATATCCAAATTATCATCAACTTCCATAACTGGTAATAGTCTTGGTATTAACAGTATAGGTTTTAGTCCCCGGGTACAATATGTGGCAAATATATGCGTCTTGGTTAAATGTACTGAATGCAACAGACCATGTGTTTTTTATCCGCAATACCACCTAAAACCAGAAGAGGAAAATTTTCTTTTAAATTTTATAAAAACAATAGATTATACATGTGGTATGACATTTTATGGAATCTCAGATCTTACAAAAGCCAACTCACTAAATGATAGAAATTGTAATACAAATAAGGATAACAATTTAGACAAGAATAACAATTTAAATGAGGATAACGATGAGAATAACAATTTGAGTGATGATAATTTGAATGAGGATAATAGTTTGTATAAGAATAACAGTTTGAATAAGAATAATAGTTTGAATGAAAACTATGACAATGATATTGAAGATATGAGTGATTATGATGGGTCTGTTAATGAATTATCTACAGAACAAAATTTGGATAGTAATTTATCATTAAAAACATTGTTTAACCATGTGTTTGTTAATGCCAAACTTACGTACTTAACACTAATGGAAATTCTATATTTCTCCTCTTGCCTTTATCCGGATATTTGTTTTTAGTGTAGTAATTCAGAAATCCTTTCGCCAACTCCCGCTAGTTAACAGCTATATTGCTTCAAATGTAATACTATCCCTTAATATGTAGACCAACGCAGGCAAATTTGCCTGCGTTTTTGCACTTTTTTAGCTCTGATTTACTTTTTT
>CAJVPY010000552.1:0-25851 GCA_910591965.1 Dentiscutata erythropus | reverse complement strand
TTGGTTGACTAATCCCGTAGTGATATTTGACTGGTCGATACAATGAGTGATCTGTGTAACGGAGAATGAAAATCATAATTCAATAGCATATTTGATTTATTGATAAATGTGGTTTTTGTGAATAACGAAGCTTACCTAAATCAAAGTTGATAAATTAACTTTAGATCGATGCTTTATTTTGCATAGTTGCGCAACTTTCTATAATGTATTACTCTGTATTTAGTTCTATAGTCTATTTTATTTTTGCTATACAAGTAAAGCCGGCCCTGGTGCATACATAATCGTGTTTACTTTTGCGTGTGGATTTCGTTATTGATGTCTCTGGGTAAAAGTGATCGATGTGAACAATTATTCACGCGTACATTATTTTTTTATTTGAAATTAAATGCATTAGCTAATAAAAAACCATTTTCCAAGACGTGTACAATAAAATTCTCTTTCCAAACACTTGTGATAAAGTTATATAATATTAAATATGCAAACTCAAGGGAACAAAACTAAAGACCTATCCGAAATAGATTCATTAAAACTAGAAAATACCAGGCTTATAACTAGAATTGCAGAATTAGAACAAATAGTAAAAGAAAAAAATGTGCTTGAGATAGAGAATGCAAGGTCAAAACAAACTTTAAAAGATTATGAAGTTAGGTTTGCTATACTGAAGCAGAATGATAAAGAAAAGACTATCCATATCACAAAGTTAGACGATACCCCCGAACAAATCGACTTACAAACCAAAAAACGCTTCAGCATCCGATATATCTGTCATTACTTCAAATTCAGATACATCTGAAAATGTATCTGATAACGCTTCAAATCCCAATGTATGTCAGAAGACAAAATATTCTGAAAATAAAGAGATCAAATTTCTAAATCGGGTACATAAAGAACAGATTAGTAGCGAGATTAAAGAAATAAAACGGGAAAAAAAGCTATTACGAAATAATGAAACATCTCATAAACAAAACCCTTTATCATATGATAAAGATGATTCATAGGAGCAACCATCTACTAGCATACTTCTACGTTTTTCATCGTGAAACCAATTTTCAATTCCCTAATATTTCGTCTAATCAAAAACAGGATTCTATTGTTGCGGAAAGTAATAAACTTATATCTTCTGAAATAATGTAACAGCATTAATAATAGGTAGAATAATAGCCATTAAAAAATCGCGTTAAAATAAAAAATGGCGAGGGCACGAGACCCCTCTCTTTATTTCATAAAAATTATTGCCAGAACAATAATATACATATGGTGCAAGACATCTATATTTTCAAAATGCTAAAACTTTTTACATAGCCAATATTTTTAAAATCTGACCGGTAACTTTGTTCTTAATGATGAGCTCTACAAAGTTACCGGTCAGATTTTTAAAATAATGTCTTCATAAAAAGTTTTGGCATTTTAAAGTTTATTTTATATATAAATCTTAATATTTTATTTTAATATCAATTTTCAAACTGCTAAAACTTTTTATACAAGGGTTTTTCAAAAAACTGACCGGTAATTTTATAGAGCTTATAAAATTACTATTACCGGCCAGTATAAAAAGTTTTGGTGGTTTAAATAAGTCACGTGATTCTAGAGTATACTTTCAAATATTTTTATTATATTCCCCAAATGATCTAACATGTCATCCCGATCAAAACCAATCAACTAAATAAAATATATCCTTCTAGAGATACTTCTAAAGATCTAAACTGATTTGCCCTGTGGAATCATTTCACGCAGCCATGCAAAATGTATTCTCGCCTACTTTGGCCAGAATTAATGATTTAAAGATCATCAGCCTGCATTAGTGTAGGACAGTTTCTTAAAATTGAAAATTCGAAAATTGTTCTCGTTCAATTTATTAATTTTTTTTTTAAAAAAAAAATTTTCCTTGATTTGTGTAGTAAGCAGATCGTAAAACCGGTTAAGCAATAAAAAGTGATATTACATATTTTTCACTTAGCGAAGCACTATGGTACGACTTTGTGTAATATGTAATAAGGAACGCGCCATTGTCAAGCGTCCAAAGACAGGGCAACAAGTTTGTCGAGAGTGTTTCTATTATGTTTTTGAAACAGAAATTCATAATACCATTACAGATAATAAATTATTTAAAAAAGGTGATAAAGTGGCTATTGCGGCTTCTGGAGGAAAAGGTTTAAAAATAATTACTTATTTATAACGTCAATAAGTAAATGAATTTCTTTAAAATTTCTACTAAATTGTAAAGGAATTATTTAATTTTAAAACTTTTTTTAGATTCTACAGTTTTGGCTTATGTTATGAAGCTTTTGAATCAAAGATATCAATATGATCTGGATCTTTTTCTTTTGTCAATTGATGAAGGAATAACTGGCTATCGAGATGACTCTTTGGAGGTAGAAATGATAATTTTTATTGCAAAAAAAAAAAAAAGAAAATATACAATTATATATACATTACTTAATAATTATTCATATTGGATTTAGACTGTAAAGAGGAACCAGCAACAATATGATCTTCCACTTAAAATTGTTTCTTATAGCGAATTGTATGGATGGAGTATGGATCAAATTGTTAAAGAAGTTGGATTGAAAAATAATTGTAAGTTATTTATAGAACCAATTTATAAATTCTATCAAAATAATTTACACAAACATATTCTTTTTTTAGGTACTTTTTGTGGTGTTTTCAGACGTCAAGCATTAGATCGAGGTGCTGTAATCTTGGATGTAGATCATATAGTGACGGGGCATAATGCTGATGATATCGCTGAAACAGTTTTGATGAATAGTTAGTTTAATATAATCTGTATTTTTTTTTTTTTTTCATATTGCATGTTTTTTTTTACGCATTAATTTGTTAAATTTAGTCTTAAGGGGGGATATCGCTCGACTTCCACGATGTACCGAGATATGTACGTCTGGAGATGGAAGTATACGAAGATCAAAACCGTTTAAATACACTTACGAAAAAGAAATCGTTATGTATGCATTTTTGATTAAATATGATTTCATTTTATTTATGTAATGTGCTTGAAATTATTAAATACTTATAATTTCTAGGTATGCTTATTTTAAGAAGCTCGATTATTTTTCGACTGAGTGTATATACTCACCAAATGCGTATCGGGGACATGTACGGACTTTCATAAAAGATTTAGAATCTATACGACCTAGTGCTATTATAGGTAAGGTTAATATAGAACTTTCTTAAACCAAATTATTTTTTAACATTTTTTCTATTATAAAGACATCATACATTCTGGGGAAGCCTTTGAAATAAAAAACGGGGTAAAATTACCTGTACAAGGTGTATGTAAACGATGCGGATATATGTCTAGTAATGAACTTTGTAAAGCATGTATGTTACTAGAAGGATTGAATCGAGGATTACCAAAGTAAGGTCATGATTTAAGAGCTATCGCTTTCTTATAAATAGATTTGATCTTAATCTATATGTTTTTTTTTTTTAACTATAGGCTTGGTATTGGAAAAAACTTTAAATAGAACCAATGTAAATCATAAAATCAGAATATCAAGTCAGTTGTAAATGGTGAACAGAAAGATGATTAATATATAAGAAAGAAATTCAAAAATTTTAAATCTTAATTTATCTTGTCATAATGAAATCCAACAATTTGATTGTGTTAGATGATTTCTGGCATGGGCTTAACTGTTTTGTTTATGATATTTGCTTTATTCAAATAAATAAAGACAGAAATATAATGCAAACAATCTATACTAAATTCAAAATGCTAATTCATATTTATGAAAAATAAATAAAAAAGTTTTTTATGATTGAAATTAAAACTAAATTTATTGATTCACTAACATATAATAATTTCCTTTAATTATATAATCAATCACCAACATGAGTTGCCTTATCGAATAAATACTATATTTTTATAGTATAAATTATCGATCGTAAAACCATCCCGTAAGGATTTATCAGCTGGATTTTTTGTAAATAGCGGTCTACCAACACAGCATTCACATGATCTATCTCTCTTATTGGCACAGCAAAAGTTGACATGATTAATAATAAATAAATTGATAAGATAGATAGATCATGTGAATGCTGTGTCGGTAGAACGTCTCACAGTAAAATTTCACCCCTCCTTCAAATGATTACGATTATATAAACATATATATACATATAATCTATTAGCATGATATTTTGGCCTGCTTACAATATCCCAAAAAAATAAAACCCCCATGATTAAGACTTGGAACTGTTTCTTGAATAATATCCGAGAATATAACTATGTATATTGATTTACTAATTTTAATATAATATATATACCTGTTCTTCAACTTTATAATTTATTAAATTATGTGCGAAAAACTTATTTATCAATTTCTTGTATCAATATTAGTGGTGTTAAAATAAAAATCAAATTATCTGTTATTCTTTGTTAAAATTTAAAATTATTGCGGTTTAGATCAAAAAAAAGAAATCGATTATTTCTGATCACTTCTGATGACAATGTAAATCATAGTAAAAAAAAAAAATCCTAATTATATGACCAAAAAGTTATACGATTATATGACCAAGTTCATATTATAATAATAATAATAATTATTATTATTGCTGACCTACAACACTCTCTGTTAATTGGTCCGTGACATAATAAGTAACATAATGACTGACATAATGACTGACATAATAGTAATTCGGCCTGGAACTATGGATCAATTTTTATGCGATTAAACGGTTCCAATTCTCATTTTCAAAATTTATTGAATATTAAAATTAAACCGTGTAGCATGTAATAATGTTCCAAACTAGTCTGGTCGGGTTAGGCTCGGCGTAGTGATGTCATTTGGGTATTAATTAGAGCTTCGATCCTATTTTTTCAGGACTATCCGGATTAAATTCGGATTCTCTTTCATGAATCCGGTTATCGGAAAATCATTGATCGACCAATCAAAATTGCGAATTTTGAAGTTGGTAGAAAAAAATTTTTTTTAATACAGTATACATATTTAATTTTATTTTATTATTACTACCAGATGTTAGACCCGTCATTAAACGACGGGTTAGATTTTAACATCTCTATTACCATACCCTGCAGGATAAAGGTGAATAATCAGCGTTTCCAAAACTTCCTTGCATAATACACGATATGTAAAAAGAAGACAGCAAAAGTCAAGTGCAATAATTGGTGTAATATAAGAACAATAATTACAGTAAATACAGTAAATAAAGCAAAATAACCATTCTAACAGCTCTTTACGGTTAGAAGTTTGTATTCTAAAATCATTCTAACATCTCTTTATGATTGAAAGAGTTCCAATCCGGATAAATCCATCATCCGTATCTGAATTATCCGGATAATTCTGATCGTTCAGATATCGGATAATCCGAAAGATATTCGAATAATATCTGGATATCAATAGTAAAAATTCATATCCGGATATCTGATAATTATCCGGATAAACGCTTAGCAGATTGTGGTTAGTGTTAGGATGAGAAAGTTCGTATTATAAAATCATTCTGACAGCTCTTTATGGTTAGTGTTAAAGATGAGAAAATTCATATTATAAAAATCATTCTAACAGCTCTTTAAAGTTAGAATTTAGTATTTTGAATGGACGTTTGTACTATATATTAAAATTTCATAAAGAATCTTCTTTTTTTTTTGCCGATATATGCCCATCACTAATACGTATATTAGTCTTTCTAATAATATCTAATTCACATAATTCACATGTGCAATATTAATTATTCAATATGGTACTTAAAATCATCTTTATATGAATCTTTAACTCAACGATGAAAATAGAAAGATGCAGTATAATACAATATTTATTAATTAAAAACTTTTTGCTGTTTTTTTGATTTTTCTTTTGGTGATAGACTACGTAGAACTCTAATTGTTAAATTGAAATAGCATATATTATTGTAAAGTATGCAAACAATATAATATTTTATATGTTTTGTCTTCACTATTATACTCATGATATGCAGTTCAATCTGATGCATAAATTAGACTCCTCTCGAACATGATGCAGAACAAATTAGAGATGGGCAATGTAATAATTATGTAAGTGATAACTAAGATTTAACCCTTACATATTTCATAAATTATTACATATATCAATTACAAATAAAATTTAAAATATGTATATGCAAAATTTTTTAGTTAAATAGAAAGATCGATTGTTTGAACGTTAATAACATACTTATATAAAATGTCAAGTTGGCCTTTACAAAATTTGCAAATTCGACATTTGCTTGTGAACTTCCAGTTGGTCCTACTGGCCATCTATTAGGCCCTCTTTGGTAAGCTTTTCATCCGGTTAAACCTAATAAAAGGCTGCATATTTTGCATATTTTGTAATCTTGATAAGCCTATATCTGGCTCTGCCACAGTAATAAGTTCTCATATTAGAAATGTACAAGCATTTCCTTTAGAAGTTCGAAATTATCTTATTATTTAACGGGGATTAGCAAGATAGAAAATTCACATCATATTGTTCAAAATAAAGAAAATAAGCTTGATCAAATTATGCAAACTAATACAGCTAATTCTAATGAAGCAGAAAATACTGTATCGAATGTTAAATTAGTAATATGGAAGATAATGTTGATTATCCGGCAGGTACTATGTAAACACTGACCGCAAATAATCATGTGACAAATTCTAAATAAAATCTGCAGAAGTAATATAAAATTCTTTCCGTAAGTGTATACGTCATACCTGCCAGATAAACTAGTTATCTGGCATGGTATACCGTATGGGCGAAATTTTCCAATTTTTAAGTTTTTTGAACCAATCATATGCAAGATTTGGAGTGGCTACTGGTGAATCATCGTAAAATTTCTTATGAGATACTTATCAGTTGCTTATCAGTTTTTAATATAGTTTACTTAGATAATTTACGAGCTCTTATCAGTTTTTATACAGTTACGTACTCTATAGTAATTTAGATCACAATGTTCCGACTGGAAATTTTCGCCCATACGCGATCATTGACATCGACAGTAGAGATGCGATCCATTATCCGTTTTCCTATTTAAAATTTAACGGATATCCGGATATTCGGATTCTTTATAATAATTTTGTTATAAAATTAAATTAGCGATCCGGATCGCATCTCTAATCGACAGTATAGTTGTGACGCATGAGGCCTTCGACCACGTGCTTTTGCTATTATCTTGCCGATACCCATGTAACCGTCAATCCGTCAAATCATGCCAAATAACAAGAAATAATTTGAACAATTTAAAGAAAATGTAATGCAAACAATTTGAAACCGTTGATAAATTTAATGCAAACAATTTGAAACCATTGATAAATTTAATGCAAACAATTTGAAACCATTGATAAATTTAATATTATATAATGAAGCCATAGTTGAATCTTCTATCCAAGCTACGCATAGTATTTAAGGAAAAACTTTAGAAAACTGGTTAGCTTGATCATTAAATTAATCATTAATTGTATGTGATAAATTGAAATTTACTGCTAAAATTTAAATTCATTTATTTTTTTTATTAATAATATTAAAACTTTGAAGTTTTTTTTTTTATTTTGGCGTATTAGTTTACCATAATTTGTAAGATTGTGTTAAAATATGTAAAAATTCATAAGAATATATAAATTTTTTGTCCATCTCTAGAACAAATGTTGTATAAAAGAACTGCGCTATAGAAAGACGTTTGAAGATCAAAATTGTTAATATATAGATTTTTTTATTTTTTGTCATTATTTATTTTTTTAAAAAATTAACATTTAGTGCTCAGCAAAATCGGGCAAAACCCAATTTTTGAGTTTTCGATTTCTGTCAATCCATTACGGCGGATTGGCGGAATTGGACCTTTATTTAGATACTTAAATTTGAACCCTAAATTTACTTCATAAAGTAACACAAAAGTAACATACACTAGCTTTAGATAACTGATGTTCATATAATTTATTAATTTATTACCCTTAAAATGATCGATTTAGGGTCTAATTAAAAGGTCCAATTCCGCCAATCCGCCGTAATGGTCATCATTGATGTTATCATTATTGATATCGCTATTAGCTCTTTCCTTTTACTTCATTATCGTTATTGCATTATTTGATGTACTTTCGGGATTATAATTAGAATAGTAAATTTTCATTCCGATCTGAACGTTAATACGGACGACCGTAATAATCACTTTGAACAATAAGATTGTTTCGATATTCTATTTTTTTTTTTAATTTACTGCATTAATTTTAAAATAAGTTTATTGTAGAATATGATATATCCCAGGTATTTGCACTTTTTATTTTCACTTTGTAATGAAAGTAGAAGAATGCATCACTAGTAAAGGTGATAATGACTAAAAAAATACATAATCACTATTAAAATAAATATCGCGTATCGACATTAAATTGTTTGTCAAATTAGCCAATCACATGTATATTGATTGTTCTGACTTTATGCTACACATTGATTGTGTCGTAGCTGTACCAGCAGTGAAAATGAGTGTTTGTTCCAGAAATGTGATATTATAATCTTTCTACAGTAATAAATCCTAAAGGGCGGCACTGTACGCATACATTTCTTACTCCAACTTTTTTTTTATATTTCCTATTTATGAATTGATTATGTTCTTTTCTTGAGCAGTTAGCCAAAAAAAAAAACTACCCACAGATGTCCAACACATGACGGCAAAAAGACACTTAACGTTAGCCTAAACTCAATAGTCAAAGCTTTTACTTAAGTATTTATTCCTAACGCGTAGGAAATGCGGTAGAAATGGATTGGGAGGCTTCTTCCATTACCTCTATGTTGTGGCGATGCCACTGATGAGATACATTCATACACTCTACGGTGGTTGGGTGGGAAATCTTTGAAACTAAGTATTAAAACCAAGTGCAGATTATCAAAAGGGTTTCATTTTTTGTTACAGTTTTACCGTATTAGGGCAAAAAATTGAAGCCACGTTAAAATTGAACCTATTTTAATATAAAAGTTTAAGACTTTGGGAACTTTTTTTTCTTTATGTTTATAAAGTAGAATTTAGTAGCCATGATTTATATTTTCAAATATTGATGTCTAAATTTAAGCAGCCATGACACATCAAACAAAGTTTACTGCATTAAATAATCCTAATCGTAATTTCAAAACTTTGGTTTTTAGGTAATTTTTTTTTATTTTATAAAATTAAAGTTGTAAATAAACACTTATGCCAAAAAATAAAAAAAATAATAATTATTTATATTTTACATAAATATATATATATTAATAAATTAAACATTTGTAAGCACTCGTATTATGAGATGGATGTGATGAAAATGTTATAATCGATGTAATGTAGGGAATGGATTTATAAAACCAAAATTTCTAACCAAATATTATCCTAAGGATTAAATACCAAACACAACCGAATGCTCTAAATGCCGAAAGACCAGTAACGGACCAAAAAACTACAAAGATTTTTTAATAGAGTTAAATAGATGAAAATAAAGCAAATCAATAAATATATTTACGTCAAAAGTAATACTTACTAAATGTTAAATATGGATTAAAGACAACAGTTCCAGATGCTCTCGACGTAAAAATGTTATTCCAAGTATCCGAAGTAAAGAACACCACCAAGAGAGCATTAGAAAACATCCAAGCGAGAACAAGGTTAGTTCTAAACATTCTATAATAGTCTTCTTTTTTAGTTGCTGCATCTCTATGTTTTTTCTCTTCATGAACTTTAATTCTAAGGTCTTTAACCAAATTTTCATACGCTCGGTCAATATCTTCACGTTCATGAAGCATTTCTACCTTCATCATTTGTTTTCCATCTTTACCGGGTACCGCCTGGGCACTACCTAATGATCCTGCGCTTCCGTTATCTCCTTTTGTTCCCCATGAAACATCATGTGTGTTACAAAACGCGTATACCATTAGGATATTAACGTAAAATGGAATAAGTAAGGTATATTGAACTAAGCAAGTAAACATATGCCAGGGCTCTGCATGAAGTATTGATGATCCAAAATAAAGACCGTAAGTTGATAATAATGAAATAACAATATCTCTAAATGCTGCTTGTTTGAGCGCATTTTTGATCTCTTTATAACTCTTAAAATCGGTGCCTTTAAAACTTAAATAAACTGTATAAACTGCACAAAGCATCATTGTCACCATTAAGAATGCGAATAAAACTATACATGATATATATATCTTTTTTGATCCTTGAGGTCTGTTACCCATAGAACAAATGAAAATTGTAACTATAACCATAATGTAAAGTGATCGTGCAAAATTAAACATTTCCCTTCCATATGTATCTAGGGTTGCAATGGTAGACTGTGTTAAGAAGAAGAATGCCAAATAGAAATTACCCTAAGAAAAATAAAGTAAATTAAAAGTTAATTATATATATATATATATATATAATTCTAAATTTTATGATTTTTACAACTTACCAAAGCAAACCAATTAAAAAGTAAATTAATCGCATTATATATAAATTCTACTTGTAACAACATCATCCTGTAAAAGGGTTGACCAGAAGACCAAATCCTAGTAAAATTTGCAAGGGAATAGAAAGCTGCAAAGAATGATCCATTTAACCAACGACGACGTTGGGAAATAAATTCCGGTACATTATCTGGGACATCAGTTTCAGCTTTAGCAGACTATATTGAATAAAATAAAAATTAATTACTTTTATATTATGAAAAATAAATCTCAATAATTTAAATTGCTCATTTATTTACCTTAACATATTTTAATTTCCACGCTTCATTCTTTTTAGTGACAAGTTCGAAACACAAGATACGATCTTCAGCCAAATACATATTTGCTTCAAAGATACCAGCATTAGCCGCTCCAGAACCATGCATTGCTTCACCTTTAAAGTATGAAGCCAAAGGTCCCTTACCAGGAGCAGTATCTAATAATGCACTGTATCGATAAGCTGAAAAAGCACCAGGCAACACGGAAATATAGCCAAAAACTGACTCTAATGGTTTATCTAAAATGTTGGACATCTTATATTCAAAGTTTTGGGATGCAACTAATGGGTTAACAAGGTTCAAACATGCAGTTCCGAGTTCGGCTTTAATTTCACCACAAGCACCACCAACTCCTGGATCTCTATCAAAGGCTGAAGATGAAATAATGATAAATTAATTAAAATTGACCTAATGAGTACTTTTGACACTTGTTTTGATATCAATTTTTGATAAAAATTTACCTTTCCACAAATGATAAATCGAGGTGTTAGAAGGTTTAGTTCCAACATCAAGTAAAACACAAACATTAGGTTTTAATTGAGCGGCGAAAGCATTAAAAAACCATCGATGAGAATTTAATTTTTTGGCATTCTTTTCCTTCAAACAAAACAAGATTTGTACAGGTTGCACATTCTTGTCCATACCACGAATACTATACTCTTTATCAACCATTAATTGAGAAGTATATTCAAAAAGATGCCCAGTAACAGGTTTTCCATCAACATTGTCTTGCATAATACCATCTTGATAAACACCCATAGCTCCAAGAACTTTTAATACTCGTTGATTGATTTTACTACGTCCATCTGAGACTACTACTACTACTACCTTTTTCCAGCCGTTTTCCCCTAGACAAATATGAAAATTTTAGATTCATCTTTTTTTTTTTGTTAAAAAAAAACCAAATTCACTGAAAAATAAATTTACCCCATGTTTTTGATTTTTTTCTTGAACAGAGAAAGCTGATATTTTTAATAGCAGAAGACATTGTTTTGATAAACAATTTGTCATCTTCATTATACATTGTCATAACAATCATTAACTCTGTTTCTCGTCCGTAAATATGAGGTCGAAGTAAATATTTATTTTTTACGAAATCATCAGGGTCACACGTGACAGCGGTGTATCTCATTTTAGTGAATTCATCTTTATCAGTATATTGCACGTTACGAAGTACTTGTTCTGGCACAGTACAATCAAGCACCAAGTTTCCATTAGTTAGTTCAATGTGACGGAATGACTATAAAAAAAATATACACATATATATGTATTAACATTATATTAAAATTACGTTACGTCACGAGTAAGTGAACTTTATTATCACGTGAAATCATTGAATTTTCTTCTCACTAACCCTTCTTTTATCAGCTCTATTGTCATGAGATGGTAAATGTTTGTAATCAACGTCTACAGCTTGATGTTCAGGCCAATTCTGTTGCCTTTGCAATGAATAATTTTGTACGCCAGGTGATGGAGAGTTATTAGAGTTATTTCGTTGATTATAATATTCCGTTTGATATCCTTGTTGTCCCTGAGGAGAATATCCTTGTTGGCGTCCTCCATGAGGAGAGTATTCTTGTTTATATCCACCCTGAGGAGAATAACCTTGTTGGCGTCCTCCATGAGGAGTGTATTCTTGTTGATATCCTCCTTGAGGAGTATTAGGAGAATGAGGAGAGTATTCTTGCTGACGTCCTCCCTGATGAGTGTATTCTTGTTGTTGAGTATTAGGAGAATGAGGAGAGTATTCTTGCTGACGTCCTCCCTGATGAGTGTATTCTTGTTGTTGTTGATACCCTTGTTGCCCTCCCTGAGGGGAGTATCCTTGTTGTTGATAAGTTTGTTGTGGAAGAGGCCTAGAATGTTGTTGGTATGAATAATCGTTTGGATATCCAGCCATGTTTTTGTTATAATAGAAGTGTAAATGAGGTTTTTAGCATATATTATTATATATATCTACAAATTTTTGAAACAACGTAACGTACGCTGTTACGTTTTTTTAGGTTATTATTTTGGTAAAAAGGGTTAAAAATTTTGAACAAGGAGTGTATGAGATGGATTCTTGGAATAGAAGGAGGAATGTGCGAATGAATGTAAGCACACCGAGGAATATATTCCTCCTTCGTCGAAAAAGAAATGTTTGAAGAGGAGAGAAAAGAAAGATCGAATATTATAGAGTGAATTGAATGATCCTATTATTTGATTCATTTAGAGTACAATTTGATTAGGACGCAGTGTTTCGAAACACAAGTAATGCCTTCACATTTTATAATAATATTATTTAAACAATAACACAAAATATATGACTTGCAATATTTTAAATTGATTTGTTCTACTTCTGATCACACAAAGATGCATAAAGACATAACAATTAAGGTATGATCAATTTATTTTTTACAATTTGTGTCACCAAATAAATCCCCACATGGTATATTAAAATTATGACGTCCAGTTTCATTTCAATGTTTCTAATTTTGTTTCTCCTGAATTTTTAAGTAAAATCTTTATTTATCAAGAAATTATAACAATAAATTAAAAATACCGAAAATAAGCACCCCTGGTCTGCATTATACAAAATTTGGCCTGAATTATAACTATCTTGGTGCAAAAAGGGGGGTGCTTATTTTTTGGAGGAATACGGTACTTGATAAATTTATAAAAAAATTTTTCAAGAATTTACAAAGATTGACTTTGCCAGTTTATAAAAACCAATTAGCCAATTTTGTATGGCCTATAAAACCGAGTATATACTGTTATTGATTTCATAAACAAATTTGAAATTTTTGTGCTTAATTTAACTTTGATGTAAATATATGGTGTCGGGTATGACAAGTCAGGTAATGCAAATTTCTAAGAAAATCCGAGTATGATAAACGCACAAATATAGAAATTTAGATTAATAAATGAATTTGAGGTTACAGAATAGGTTACCATTTTTTATAGCAAAATTCCCATTTCTGTCAGTTTTAATTAATGTTTCAAAGACTAAACATTGATTTTCCTGCGATTAACAGTTATGCCTTTTTAGAAGTTTGTACCTATATAAGTAACCCAAGGATTTATTCATTCATCGACCATGTCGGCCCAAAAAGTCATATGAATTGTGTAGTACTTCTACAAGTCGTCAAACCATGTGTAAAATTATGGTAATATGCAATGATAATTACGTATTCACTATCGTAATGCAATCATGTGATTTGGTCGAATAGGTTACCAAAATCAATGAACTAGTCAATTCTACCGTCAAAATGGTCTCTTAATTACGTGTTTAAAACAAATCTACATTTTATTTGCTAGCAGGGAGATTTTAATTCATTATACACACATTTGAAATATGTGATTAATTATCAAGTTTTTTAAAGTTTACAAATAAAGCCAGAAGTTAATATAATAAAAAGTATACGATAATTATCAATGAACGAGCCATTTTACATTACTGAACTAAAAAGGACATTAAGCATATATGCATGTACTCGGATGCATTCAATCGATCGTTATGTGAAATCTACGAGTGAGTATATATATATAATGCTAGAAGTCGACTCGTTCCTACAGTTTAAAAGTTTCAAAGAAAAATCACAATACATATATATATATTGAAGAAAAAAATATACAGAATAGTCGGGTTTTTTTAGTGTACCAAATCGACTCAGTGAACGCAACAAAGCTGTAAACACGATACTAAATGGTTTCAAAATTCGCATAACGAAAACGAGGTGACGAACGAAATGACTATGAATTTGTATATTATGTAATAATTGTGATATTGTTTAAATAATTTTAATATAATTTTTAATAAAATTGAATAAAATACATTCATCCTTACGTCCGTGCTACATTAATTATAAAGATAAGCTATGATGAAAGTGGTTATATATATGAAATAGTCTGTAAGCACGTAGGATTCTGCAACGATCACACGAATATCGACTAATCAGATTCAGTTTATTCCGGGCAGGCATTAAAATAATAATAGTATAATAATATATATATATATATATATAAAACTCGTAATAAATTTTTTAAATATAAATAATAACAAAACGCTCGTGGTTCTCGAATTTTAATACATGCAGTATCTAATTAAACATTCAGAATTAGCTTCACAAACTTAACAATAATACCATAAATAAGTACCACCTAATATATTTTATGCTGCTAAACCGTACATAATAACTATTTTTAGTAGCAAAATTTAAATATTTGATCAACGTAATTGCTTCACTAAGTTTAACCAGACTTGGTATTACTTATGTAGGGTCTGCACCACCACTCACATTATCACAATCCAATCTTATCTTTTAAAAATTTAGTAATAGCATCAAAGCCTTGAATTTCAGCTTCAATGCTATCCAATGAATGCCCAGTCTCTTTAAACATCTTACAATGTATCTCTACCTTGCCCTGTCCTTTCAAATAGTACCACCATGCCAATCCATCAACGTGTGGTACTCTTTTATCATTTTCACCAAGAAGTAATAAAGTTGGCGTTTTCACTTTATCTATATTTGAAATTGGTGAATTTTCATACATCTTGGTATAGTCTGACGGTTTGAGAATTGGTGGCTTAGATAGAGAGTATGGTAGGCCTAGTTCTGCAAAGCACCTGTTTTATTATGTTGTGTAGTATATTCCATATTATGACAAAAATCTAGTATAATCGAACAAATACCACTGAAAATTATCTCTTACCAATCTGGAATGTCAGTTACTGCTACCATTCCTGATTTTTAAATAAAAGCGTTAACAAAATCTTAAATAACTAATATATATATATATCTAATTTACCTCCGATATTTAATACTGGATTTAACATGATACAAGATTTATAAAAATCCTATATTAAAATGTTTGATAGGTCAGTAAATATATAATTTGAGTATAATATTACTTAACATACCGGGTATTTTCCAATCAGGTGTCCAGAAATGAAACCACCATGACTACCACCCATCACTGTTATCATATCAGGATCAACTTCATGTTGATCGACGAAATACTGTGCTGCAGCCTAATGAAAATTATTCGTGCGTACTTAGATATTTGTACATAATCATACATTGAAAATTTATTAAAATTCATCGTCGTTTTCGATTTAGTTGGATCGATGAATTATAATATATACATAAAAACATATATCGTCCCCAGATTGGAATCCGTCAGATTCAAAATCCAGTTGTCCTGATTCAGTGGGTTACCCAGTTTGAGAGTTAATAGGGTAAATGTTAGTATTTATATTATAGTTCTTAAGACGAGTACCCTGTTTAAGAATTCCGAATCTGGAGGATTCCAATCTGGGGCACAATATATCGATATTATATATATTTGATTTTTTGAGTCCATATCCACGCATTACAAACTTTTTTTTATCAAGAGATTTATTATAACGCTCTTAAATTGCCATATAAAGAAATCTAAAAATTTTAATATATTTCGATTCTGCAATATCATTTCTAGTGATACAATAGAACCGTAGTTAGTTTGACAAAATAATGGTTTTTGTTAGTGGGATTTTGTCAAATTAATTACCGATTCTGTGTACTGCTAGAATAATACCGCAGAACCGAAATATAATAGTGAATCTTGAGAATTTGAAAAAAAAATACCACGAATCATGTATATTCACTGATAAAAAAAGCTTGTAAAAAAGCAAAAATATGAATAATTAAGATGTAAAAGTAACTATGAAATAAATTCAATAAAATATAATGAATATAAAGTTGCTACCTATTAGTGCTTATATTCATCAATCTTAATATAAATTCGAATTTTCATAATTATTTTTGTAATATATTCGAATATCTTTATGAATATTCATAATAATTATGAATATTGTAAATATTTATAAATAAGACAATATTTCACAAATATTATAAATTATTTAAAAAATATGTGAATATTCAAAATCATTATAAATATAACATACTCGAATATTCATAAATTTTATATATTTGAATATATTTATGTGGGCTTGAATAAAGCATTATTACTAATGATAGGCAATCTGCGATTTCTCTAAAAATCCCGCGCGGGATAAGGGATCACGTGTGTGATCCGCAAGATAGGTTTTCCATATTTAGGCATTTTGCGGAACAGTGTCAAAATTTGCCTGAAATTTTGCCTCGATTCGGAATGTTACGGAACATGCCGGATTATGCTACTGGCCGAGTTATACAATATATCCCGCGCGTTACCCATCATTAATTATTACCTATAGGGCCTACGGACTCGGGAAATCAAAAACCAACCATAAACCCGTCGATAAACTTAATCGAAAACAGCGATAATATATCACTAAAGTATATACCACTATACCTGAACCTCTTCGATTTCTAAGTTGCCTATGTTTCCAATAAGTTTATCAATGGAATTCTGGCCAAATCCAGCACTCCCTGTGTAATTAACTTTTTTTAAAAAAAATTGGAATTCAGGTGAATTCTTCTATAATTTGACAAAATTATTCCATAAGTTTCTCGCTCAAATTTAAAAGAATACCTCCTACAACAAAATAGCCCAAGGAAACCAATGTCGATATAGTCAAACTAATATTTGTCGTATAAGCACTATGTGGTCCACCATGTGGGATAACAATAAGAGGTGGTTTCTTGTCTGAAGGGACACCTTTGGGCTTATAGACTATTAATTCTAAATAAGGATTGTTTTCGAAAGGTCGCAATATGGACCATGTGGATTTGGAAAGAGTGGGTGCCACTATGCATTTAAAATTTCATTTGTTAAATTTACTAGTGTAAACACTAAATAATAAAGTAAGCAAAAATAGAAATATAAAGTACCTTCTTCCACGTCAGGTTGATCGACCACTGTCCAATCAACGACCAGATTGTCTTCATGGCAACCAGTTATAACTCCGAGTTGCTAAAATAATAATATAATAAATGTAAACCATATATAAATGAAAAGCGTATATATATATATATACCAACTTACCAATTTATGAAATTCAAAAGTTGAACCCTGCGATGCTAATATATACTTGTCCCATGATGATAGTAAGTTCCAACTCCCTGTCGTAGTCAATTGTTGAACCTTACCGGTAGACAGATTTATTGCCAATAAAACTTCTTGACTACGCCAATTACTGCGCATCAAAATGAACTCAACGCCATCAATTGTAATAAATGCATTTGAAGGGATAACTTTATTATATATTCCAGGAAAGTTATTGTGAAAAGATGGTGAAGGAGAGTGTACAATAGGTACGATAAGGCGGTTTTGCTTTGATGAAAAGCTGTACTATAAGAGTATTAAATATAACAATATCCAATGATTAATACAAAATTTGAATTAATAATTAAAAACATATATTAACCTCATAAAGTTCTGAACACCAGAAATGTGGACCACCGGTTGGATTAGACAAATAAACCTTTATCGATATGAATACAAATAAGTAATTGTATAATTAAAACTAGGAACCGGAAACCGGTACAAGTCTGTGAGCATGAAGCATGCAATTTATTAGATTCAATGTTCGTCGACTAGTAAAATGTGATTGGTCTATTACCACGTTGGCAATGGAGACAATGGAGTTAAATGGTTATGTGAATGAAGCTCAAAATCTAGTATCCATTGGCTCCATTCGCAGCTCCATTGCCAACCCTGCCGTGTGCGGACAGACGGACAGACAAACATCACATCAGGGACCCGTAAAACTAATAAAATAAATTTTTTTTGGGTCTTTGCATTGCATGATTAAAGTTTACAGAAACAGATTGCTCCGGACTAATAATTTACTAAAAAAAACATTGCTTACTAAGCAGTTTCCTGACAAATTAAGTCGCGGTGAGCGAGCGTGTTCGACATTATTACTTAGATGCTCTGTTAATAAACCTTTTATCAATATGCTATCAAATATATAAATTAATACAACTACCTATGTTCTTACCTAGATTAGACCCATCTAGTTGACACTGATATATTCCAGCTCTGCAATTGAGATGGTCAAATTATTCATTTTATGTCGATTTAAATTTTTTCATAACAAATAGTTAAACTCACAATCTATTAATACACGACGCAATACCATAACGTCGTGGTTCATTACTATATCCAGTAAAAATAAGCGATTTATCTTCAGGTCCAAATTGAACCTTTATATAAAAATGTGTTAATGTCGAAATTAGTAAAGTATTTAATATAAAATTGTAATGCAAACCTGTCCAGGATCAATTTTTTCAAAATTTGGCAAAACTTTTGCTTCATTTGTTGAGATATCGAAAACAACAATTGAAGGGGCACGTTTATTATTGAATCTCTCGCCCCAAGATGGCGAGTAATCAAATTTCTAGTAATAAATTATTTAATTTGAAATCAATAAAATACACAGGATGTAAAAAACAATCATGAAAAAGAGTTTTTAAAGTCACCCGCTCATCCGAATCTTCTAATGCCTTTTGTTCTGCAACATAGACAGCTTTTTGTTCATCCTTTGACCAATATAGGCCACCAATTTCGTCTTAAATAGTGATATGTTAGATAATTTTAGTTTTGTTACACATATAATCATTATTGCACGAATAATTACCATCAGTATAAAACTCTCCATGAACATCGGTAACATCTAAAACATTAATTAGTGCTCCTAGTTTCCAAGTCTGTAAATTAAACAATACACATATATACTTAATTAATTATCGCATATTTTTTAAATTTATTAAAAGTTGGTGTAAAAAAAATTACTTCAACAAATCTCTTTTTTCCTTTTTCATTCGATACGGCTCTTAAGACCAAAAGTTGATTTCCAGATGGGGAAATAGTTTGCAGAGCAACATCTCCCAAATCGATTGGTAAAAATGAAGAGAATATAGATTTACCATTTCCATCCTTTTGCAGGGACACAACCAGCTGTTTTGCAACTGCTCGCTTAAGTTTTCGGACCAAGTCACGTTGACTAAGAGTAATGTGAATGGCTTTGAAAAATTATGAAGTAACATTTTAATATAAATACATTATATTCAAAAAATGCAACAAAATTAAAGTATAATTCACAAAGTAAAGAGGAGCTCGAAGTAGGTAAAAAGCGTGCAGAGAGATATGTGGGTATTTTTGCTAAAGCCTTAAGTGTTTTAAGAGCAACCGAGTCTTCCTTTTCATCATTTGTTACCTCTTCGGACTCGACGTGAATTTGAGGCATTTTTACTACTACACAATGGAATTATCTTTTTTTTATCGTTGATACTACAGTACTATTGAATTAGATAATCTGGTTTCAGCAGATCAGATGTAATCACGTGATTAATACGCATAAGATCAATCTCGAATCTGCAAATTTGTTGATTACTTACCGGATATATCTCAATCGCTGGCAGTATACTGTTACACACGTCAACCCTAATGTTCTTTAGGTTAGTCAATTTTTATACGATTTGAAATGATCGACAAATTCACAAAATTATGCAATGCAACTTTACGGTGATTAATTTTTGCAAAAAGTTCGAGAATTAAAATTTATAAAACTGTAATTTAAAAAATATATTTTTAGAAATGTGTTCGTATCTATAAAATCTCTACTTTCTGCGACAATTCCGTATTCTGTAAAATGAAGAAAGTCATCGGTCCTGAACCTTCTTAATCCGAACTCCGGCTCAAATATATATGCTTAACCTTCATAAATGCTTTTTTTTTTTTATTGTTTTCTCAATGCATGCATGTCGCCAAAAGTTTGTCCGTATAATGTATTTTTAGAGAGCATTATTACTGCTAATCAACTATAATACTAATCGGAGCAAAACTATTTTTTTCTTTTTTATTAAATAAAAGACATCTTTTAACCAAACAATTTTTTTTTTGTTAAAGCGTAACAATTTTGAAATACAATTTTTGAAATACAATTTTGAAATACAATTTTGAAATACATAAATCAAATACATGTACTAATGAATAATACACATACATTCACCATAATCGTTTCCCATTCATGTGATATATCAACTGTTTTACTATTAATTAGGACGTGGGTATGTTTTTTTTTTTTTGATTCGTTTAACAATATCCAGGATTAATCATTCCATCTACAGAATACATATTAATGTCAGTAAGTTTTCAAAAAAAAACAAAGATTCGATCTTTGAATTTCTATTTATTCATACTTACTATAAATCGGATAATATAAAAGTTCTGACTTCTTAATAACAGGAATAGAATCTTTTGCCATTTTCCAAAAATCAGCATCATGCCAAGCCTCTGGATTTTCAGGTAATCCAAGCACACAAAATCCTGGATTTCTTCCGGCATATTCTGCCATTAATCTTAAAAAATGTAACTCTAACGTTTTATCCATCATCATCTCACCACCGAAATTGTAAAATTCCATCATGCAAATAGGTATATCAATATTTTGTAAAAGAATTTTAAGTTGAGTCACCGAAAAATTTATGCACATTCCTAAATATTTGAGACAAGGTGGGAATGAACTAGCAAGATTTTTAAGAGATTTTGTTTCCCATGAATGTCTAGTAATACCACAACTATTTGACGTCATCCATGAACGTTGTCGCGAAGAACTACTACAAGTCTGAACTATGATTAAATGTTCAATACTCGGTAAATATCGAAGTGTAGTGCAAAGAGAAGAGAGGTCGACAGTATTAACGAGTGTTGATAGATGAGTAAGATTTCGACAATATTCAACAAGTACTTTGCAAAGTTTTGGTGTTATACATTCTTGTAATGAAAATATTTTTAAATTACGATTTGCTGATCGAAGTAGTAATCCCACAAAGTTATCCAAGATTTTTCGATCTGGTCCAATTTCATAAATTAATAATTTTTTAATAAAAATTGGAGGTAGAGTGTCTGCGTTAATCTTTGAGAAATCATCATTAACTTGTGGTTTCCATAACACCAAAGTTTCAAGACAAGTTAATGTATTGAGAATAGGAAGAAGTTCTGTAATCGTGGATAGATTATTGATTCTTAAATATTTTAGGTGACTATGAACTGATAAACACAAAGTATTTGAAATGCTGGAATCCCACCGGCCATCAAATTCCAATTCTTCAAGATTATGTTGTCTGTTGACTAATTTACATAATAATGGAACTATCGGTTGAGTTTCAAGCAAACACGGTATATTAATAGCAATTTGTTTAATAACCGTTGAAGATTCTATAACCTTGTTAAGTAAGACTATAATTTTTTCTTCGGTAACATTGTTGCTTGCAATTTCAATCCAATAAGTTAATTCAAATTTTCGAAGATTATGTAATACTTGATTAGCTCTTACGTAAGAAGCAAAATCCGGGAAGCTACAGATAAGATTTCCTTCTTCGTCAAAATAATTATTGTACTCTTGTTCTAATTTCAATAATCCTAAGCCGTAAGTATGGCTTAACAACACATTGCTAAATAATTCAATACCATCTATAACTCTTTTAAGACTTTGAACATTATCAAAAGGAACAGCCCACCATTTCTGAACTGTTTGTCTAAAATTTCTTGAATCGAAAGCTCGAAGATATTTAGGATAATCAAATAATGGAGTAGGAAAAGGAGGAAACCAGTGTTTCAATTTTTTAGATAACATTTGTCTTTCATCAAGTGTTAAACAGGATAGATATGAGTGGATTATGCTTGTCGCAGCTTTCTTTCCGGAAATTATATGCTCGAATGGTCGACTCCATAATAGTGGAACCACAAGTCGACAAAATAGTCGATTGGTGAGAAGACAAGAATATAGAGTTGTGCGATCATTTTTTAGTTGGTATAGAATGTCGGCAATACAATCAGATGTTAACATTGGTAAAGGATTACGAAGATTTTTAACAGACATTATTATTAAAAAAAAAAAAAAAAATCAAGAAAAATAAGAATAAGTACGAAAACAATATAAAACAATATCTAATTATTTAGGTATTTTTTGTCATTATATAAATTGACAATAATGATAATGCAGTAACCTGCCGAATCTGCATATAATTATTACAAAAGGAAACATTTCGTCACGATTAACGTCTTTCACGTGATAATACATAGAATGTCTGTGCAATTATCTAACCTTCCTCACATCATTGATGCCTATCAAAAGCGGATAACACGCATATATGCTTATCTAATCTCATCATATTGATGAAATGCCCAGGCTCAACAAGAACTTGGCTTCATAACCATTAGTTTCTTGAATTACAACACAATTATACAATTACAGCTTATAATTAATAAAGGTTATTTAAAAATATCAGTTACAAAAGCTTAATATTATTATTTATATTCGATTTAAAACATTTAAGAATAAACAATTTAATATTTAGAATGCTCTTCAAAGAATACAAAAAGCGACAAAATCAATCTAATAGTAGAGAACCAATTTCTTTGAATAAAAATTAATCATTTTCATCGCTATCAAATTCTAGCAAGTTTTTTTCTGGAATTAATAAAAGATTCAATTTAAATAAGCATTGATCGTTTATTTACGAATTTTCAAAATTTAACTAAATTTTAATATTTACCCGCATGAAGTTTATTCTTTCCACCATCTTGATGATAGGTTTTCTTATATTCGTCTTTAACATTTGTTTGCCTTTGGTCAGATGAAATATACCATTCAATCGGATTTTCATTTTTCGAATGATTACTTTTAAATTCAAAGAAAAAACCGGGAATCGTTAGAGGAGAATTTTGACCAATAAATGTATAGAAAGTAATTTTTTTTTTTACCTAGGACCAGCATCAGAATCTCCGTACGAATAAATTCTGTTTGCAGATCTTGAAAATGGTTCAGAGTTCGAAGTTCTAGAAGATTCGTCGTTCACTGAATACTTTTCGATTAATTCTTTTTTAAGGTTTAAAACTTTTCTTAACTCATTATAACTATTAGCCAATTTCTCTCGGCGATTAATTGCTTCTTGTTCCATGGAATCAAGTTGTTGTTTGTACATATTTATCTTTTGAATATAGGATACGCAGGAATCGCATGTAGCGGATTGTGGCTTATGGTCTTCACGCATTTTATGTGTTTTATCATTATCACTTGAAAGTTGGAAAGAATCTATATTGAAATTTTGAAACGACCCATCTGTGAGATCTTCATAATTCAAAAGATTATTTATTGAAGTAGGTTGTAAAATTGGAGAAGGATTTTCTAAATCAATTTCTATAATTATGTTTCTTGAATTTTCGTTTTTTTCATCCATATTTTGGTTAACATAGAGATACAATTATCGATTTATATTTCCGTATTTTATAATTACATGATGACGTCATTGTAACAGTCTATCGATAACAGGCTTCTACCGTATAAGTGCACACCCTCTATAAATGTATAAGCCTGCTTATACGTAATATTGCTTTCGTTAATCTCTAAAAGCGTCCTTTTTAAATGCGAGGGGTGCACTTAGGAAGTCTGACTGTATTAACATGCATGAATTAAATAAAACTTTGTCTAGATATATCTACGCGTACAATAAAAATGAAGTATAAATTAATGTGTCTAAAACCAGAATGATAGATACTTCATAATTACGTGAAGTAGAGTTGATTCTATGGAAATCCTTAAATATATATTTCATAAACTCTATAAAGAAACGGAAATAAGATCCAAATATACTACACATTACTCTGAACATAATAGCATCTGAATAAATTCTTTCTATATCAACTTTTTTTTTTTCAAACTCTAAAATATCGGTATAGCTCACTGTAACGATATTTGAATTTTTTATTAATGTCTCAGACAGTGTTGTCATAAGTAGAGTTATGTATAAAACTCTGACAGTAGTTCCAGTTGAAATTATACGCGCAGACATTTAGAAGGTAGATACCTTTTCACGTCATATGAAACTCGGGTAGTGACGTCTATAAGTCATTGTCTGCAGTCTTAGTTGAATTCAAAGGAGTTATTGATGCGAGCAATTGAATTTGCATGAATACTTTTACATTTCCTCTAAACAATATTTTAAATGTATGGTGCTAAAAAAAAAAATTTATCCCCGATTGATAAGTATTCGGTAAAATAGTACTGTACGATAATACGAACATGTTAAACTTTTGATGGTACATACGGTTAACAGACCTATAAAATTCAATTTCGTAAGTATCCCCTTTCAATGGTTAGGGAAAATGCTGCTAATATATATTTTTTTCGTGTTAAAGTTCTAGGAAAAATAGCTCTGTTTTGAAAGAATTTTTTCTTTTACAAACCGTACGTACTATCAAGATTTCCACATGTCTGTTCTAATTTGCATTTCTATACCGTACTACTTTACTATACCCCTGATTGATTGTTCGCCACCATAGTTTTTCAATCAAATGCATAGTTACGCACAATTTTGCTTGCCTTAATTTTCATCCCCTTGTTTCATTTAGTTCATAGATTGACAGAACAATGAGGTATGAATGCTATTTAATGATTTATTAGAGTTTTGATTTGTGTATGTTTTTTTTTAACGACTTAATTATAAATTGAATGTAAAAAAAAAGTAATAAACGAACCAACCAGTTGGCAGAATTCGAAAAAAAAATTTGTCGATAGGTTAACAATTAACTTTAGCCAATTTTTAATTATCGATAGGATCACTAGATTTGACAGCTTTGTTCCATGTTTTTTGTAGAGGCGGTATAATGCCAGCCTGAATAAATGATTAAATGAGTTAGTTAATAAGAATAATTAATTTTAAAGTGATCAATTCAAAAAAATATGTTTCACCCTGGATAAAAGTTTTGCCACAGTATCACTAGGTTGAGCTCCACAAGATATCCAATATTTAATTCTATCAACATCCCATTCAATATTCTTGACACCGTCAGGTCCAGGAATTGGATCATAAGCACCAACTTTTTCAATATGTTTACCATCTCTAGGAGATTTTGAATTTGCTACAACTATGTGATAAAATGGTCGATTTCTTATACCGCGACATGCCAAACGAATTCTAACAACCATCGTTCAATGTTTTTGTGTGTTCTGTTTGTAATTTAAAATAGTTAAAAAATGTTATTCATAAATTTTAAATTTCAAATCTTATAACAAATTAGAAAGTTACTTATTAATATTATCAACGAACTTAACGTTAAGTTATCTAAGAGATAGTTATGCGCGGCATATCCTCGATTTTGATTGGCTAACGGCCGAGGATCTTCGAAATTTTGGTCCGCATTACAAAATTGTTTACTAAATTCCGGCCGGAGTTAACTTTTTAATTTTT